>JAQZBX010079313.1:0-14004 GCA_029593785.1 Cabassous unicinctus | reverse complement strand
TGCAAAGAAAGCTGTTGGAATTTTGATTGGGATTGTGTTGAATCTGTAAATCATTTTGAGTACTATTAACATCTTAGCAATATTTAGTTTTCCAATTCATGAACACAGAATGCCCTTGTATTTATTTAGGTCATCTTTGATTTCAATCTTTTAAAATTTATTGAAACTTGTTTTGTGACCTAACATATGATATCCTGGAGACTGACCACATGCACTAGAGAAGAATGTGTAATCTGCTGCTGTTGGGTGAGGTGTTCTATATATGTCCACTAGGTCTTGTTGGTTTATAGCCACTCAAATCTTCTATTAATATCTCCATATTGATCCTCTCTCTAGCTGCTCTGTCCATTATTGAAAGTGGTGTATTGAAGTCTCCTACTATTAAGGTAGGACCATCTATTTCTCCCTTCAAATCTGTGGATATTTTTTCATGTGTTTGGGGTCTCTACCATTAGGTAAATATATATTTATAATTGTTATGTCTTCTTGTGAATTAAACTCTTTGTCAGTCTGTAGTGACCTTCTTTGTCTTGTAACAGTTTTCAAAGTCTTTTTTTATCTGTTATTAATACCATTACCCCATCTTTCCTTTGGTTACTAATTACTTGGTATACTTTTCCCCATCCTTTCACTTTCAATCTACTGATATCTTTGAATTTAAGGTGATCTCTTGTAAATATTTTATCATTGGGTCATACCTTTTAATCAATTCTGCCAATCTCTGTCTTTTAACTGGAGAGTTTAATCTGTTTACATTTAAAGTAACTACTTACAAAGCAGAACTGTCTTCTGCCATTTTATTCTTTCATATTTATTTGATTTTTTGTAGCATACTATTTTGAGTCCTTTCTCATTTCCTTCTGTATATATTTTTAGATCTATTCTTCATAGAATATTCTTCATATTCTTCATAGTTACCGTGGTGCTTAAATTTAACATCCTAAATCTATTACAATCATGTATTATGATTTAATCCAACTTAACTTCAGTAGCATACACAACCTCTGTTCCTATGCCCTTCATCCCCCCACCTTTTGTTGTACTTGTTATGAATTATATCATTATACATTGTATGCCCCAAAACATAGATTTATCATTACTTTTATGCATTTACATTTTATAACCTGTAAGATGTAAAAAGTGGAGCTACAAACCAAAAAATGCAATATAATAGTACTGGCATTTATAAGTACTCATATGGTTACCTTTATTGGAGGTCTCTATTTCTTTACGCTGCTTTGATCCAAGGTCTAGTGTCCTTTCCTTTCAGTCTGAAGAACTCCTTTTAGCATTTCTTATAGGGCAGGTCTAGTTGTGACAAACTCCCTTAGCTTTTGTTAGGTGGGAATACCTTAATCTCTCCCTCTTTTTTGAAAGACAGTCTGCCCATATATAAAATTCTTGGTTAGCAATTGCTTTCCTTCAGCACTTTAAATATTTCATACCACTGCATTCTTGCCTCCATGGTTTCTGATGAGAAATCCACACTTAATCTTATTGGGACTCCCTTGTACACAGCACATTGCTTTCTCTTGCAGCTTTCAGAACTCTCTCCTTGTTCCCTGGCATTCAACAGTTTGAGTACTATGTCTGGATATAAGAATTTGAATGTCTCCTCTACTCCCTATAAACAGACCCCCTTCCTGGTTCTCTAATGTATCCTAATGCCAGTAATCCTTTTCTTTGGGTCTCTTTGTCCTAATTGTTTCTTATACTGCCAGCTGTTCAAAAGCTTTTCTGCCTCCAGGAGAGCACAAGTTCTGGAAGGACCAGCCAGAGATGAGTTTCCTGGTTCAGTCTTTCAGGCTTCCACTCCGCAGATTGGTATCTAAATATCAGCATCCTAGTATGCACAGAGAAGTTACTCTCCTTCTTTAAGAACATGGCCATGGACCCACGATGGGAGCATAGCCTGGCTCCATGCCACCTCAGGGAAGGCATAAGTTTCTCTTACCATTTTTAAAGCTGTGTTTTCTTGATTTTGCTCTCACCCGAAACTGCAACCCTTCAAATGTTCTCTGGAGTTTTGAACAAGATGGCTCTGCCAGTTTTTCCTAGTTGTTCAAAGATTCTGTGGAGACGTAGCAATCTAGAATTTTTTACCCTGCCATCTTGGTTGACTCAAAGTGTAGGAAGGCTTTAGATAATAAGTTCAGTAGAGTATTACATATTTTTCCTATAATTCTTTTGTCAGTTTTGACACAAGAGTTTTTGTGTTTAATTAATTTGTTAATTAATGTAATTGTTGAAAATTGGGACATGAAATTGTTCATAATATATTCAAATCTTTTAAATATTTATTGGATCTATATGGATGTCACTTCCTTCATTCCTGATATTAATAATGTGTATTTTCTCTTTTTTTCCTTGATCATTCTATCTAAGGGTTTATTGATTTAGCAAAATATTTCAAAGAACAAATTTTTGGTTTCTTTGAATTCCTCTAATTTTTATTCATTTTCTGTTTCATTGATATCTTTCTTTCTACTTACTTTAGGTTGAGTTAGCACTTCTATATTTATTCATTAAATTTAAACCTTGCAGGGCCAACAGTTTACCTACACAGCTTTACCTCAGGACTATGTCAATTGTTTATTCTACAATGCTTCAAACTGGTCCACCACATTGATAACATTTTGCTAATTGGATCTGATGAGTAGTAAATAACAAGTACATTAATGCCTTTTTGAGAAATATGAGAACTAGAGGGTGGAAGATAAAATCTACAAAAATGTAGTAGTTTACCACCTGGGGTTTGAACACACTGGGGATTTAATGGTCTGCAATAAGTTAAGATATTCTTCTAAAGTGAAAGGCAAGTAAAGCACCTCATATCATTTACTATAAAAAAGATGACCAATGTGTTTTGTAAGACTTTTTTAAATTTTGGAGGTAACATATACTACATTTTAGAGAATTAATTCAATCCATGTACAGAGTCATCCATAATGCTCTCAGCTTCAAGTTATAACAAGAGCAAAAGAAGGCTCTGCAGCAAGTTTAGGCTGTAGTACAACCTGATCTACCAGTTGGGCCTTATGAACCAAAAGATCCAATGATATTCAGAACATCTGTGGCAAATAAGGATGCTGTATGGAGTCCCTGACAAGCATCAGTAGGAGAATCACAGTGCATATCTCTAGGATTTTGGAGCTACTTGACCTTGATAAAGACTAAACATTTATCCATAAGATATCAAGTGACCATGTAGCCTAAGCTGAACTGAGCATGAACTGGAAAGCTTCTGATAATAAGGTTGGATATGTACAGCAATAAAATATCCTAAAATGGAAATGGCATACAAGAAACCAAAATTGGGCTAGTCCCAAAGGTACGACTAAGTTGCATGAGCAAATAGTTGAGATTCCTTTAAGATGAACTCCTGTTGCACTGTCTGTTCTCCCTCAGCCCATGACTTTGGCTTCCTAGGGTATTCCTTATGAATTGTTGACAGTAGAAAGTGAAAACGAGAGCCTGACTCACAAATATGTCTGTATGATATTCTGGTCCCAAGCAAATGTGGACAGCTGTATCACTACTTTTCCATTGACCCTGAAAATCCTTTACCACCATGATAGGCAGAATTTTGAGAAGTACTTTTGATTATCTACTATGTCTAGAGTGAGAGATGACCAGAAATAAAAATCTTCATTGTTTTATGGCAGTTAGTAATGGTTTGGCTGGATATTCAGGACCTGGAAGCAACAGGATTAGAATATTGTTGACAAACAAGTCTGGAGAAGAAGTGTGTGGATAGACCTCTCAGAATTGGGACATATTGTGAATATATTAGTATCCCATGTAAATGTTCACCAAGGAAATCCATTCTAGAGGAGGCTGTTTTATAATCAGGTGGAAAAACATGTGTTCTATAGATATCACTTAGCCTCTTTCCCTAGCCACCCCAGTGCATGCTCAATGGTCCCATGGACAAAGTGAGCTCAGTGGAGGGATAGAGACTACACTTGGTACCCAGCAGAATGGACTTACCCTTATCAAGGCTGGCCTGACTAATGATACTGCAGAGTTTTAATCTGTCACCAGCATAGATCAACACGAGGCTCCCATTATGGAATTATTCTCCAAGGGTTCCAGCCAGCCCTCTGGTGGCAGTTTGATTATATTGGACATCTTCTGTAATGGGAGGGGAAGGTGTGGGGGACAGAGATTCCTCCTCACTGGAACAGACACATATTCTGTATATGGCTTTGCCATCATTGCCTGTAACGCTCTTGTCAACACCACAATCTGTAGACTCATCACATGCTTTATATACCATTACGGCATTTCCCATATCAATGCTTCTGATCAAGGAACCCCTTTCACAGCAAAGGAAGTGCAACAATGGGTTAATGCCCATGGAATTACCACACAGTTTATTACCCAGAAGTAGTTGAGCTAATTGAAATATAGAAAGGCTTACTGAAGATTAGGTAGGGAGTCAGAATGCTAAAAGGATGGGGTCTGTCATACCTGATGCAGTGTTTGCTTTGAATCAGAGACCATTATATTATATGGTGCTGTCCTCTCCATAGCCAGAATAGGTCTGGGAATCAAGAAGTGTCTCTCTCTCTCTCTCTCTCTCTCTTTCTCTCTCTCTCTCTCTCTCTCACACACACACACACAAATGCACACGCATGCACAACCCACTTGGAGAATTCTTGATTTCTTCCATTATAACCTTGAGATCTATTGGTTTGAAGGTCTCAAGGTCCTAGTCCCAAACAGGGAGGAATGCGTCACCCAGGAACACAACAATGGGTTCACTGAATGGGAATATAAGATTGCTACATGATCATTTGAACTTCTTATGAACTAAGAAGGAGAAAAGGGGATTACTCTATTGGCTGGAGTAATTGATCCTGATTACCAAAGAGAAAAATTAGGTCACTGCTGCACAATGGGACTAGTGATGACTAGGTCTAGGGCACAGGAGATTCTCTGGGTGCTTCTTAGTACTTCCATGCTCAGTAGTACAGGTTAATGGAAAACTACATCAACCATAACATGACAGGACAGTTGATAAATCAGACCCTTTAGGAATGAAGATCACTCTACCAGCTAAAGAACGTGGGCCAGTTGAGATTCTGGTTGAGTGAGTGGTAAGTGCAGAATGAGTAGTGTTAAAAGGAAGCTATAGATATCAATTTCAGCCTCATGATCAATTTCAGAAATAAGGACTGTAGCAGCTTCACTTATTTTCTCTTTGCTTGTTGTATGTGTGTTTATTTGTATATGCTAACCATTTTTTTATTATCTCTCCTTGCCATTTTTATTTTATATGTAAGTTGTTGATGAACTTTACAATTTAATCTTTTTTAATTTTTAATTTTTAGGAGGTACCAGGGATCGAACCTGGGACCTTGTACTTGGGGAGCAGGCACTCAACCATTGAGCTACATCCACTTCCCTCCAATTTAGTCTTTAGATAGCAGAATATTCTATCAGATTTTGAGGAGTAGTAAATATAGCCCTCAATGGATACAATTACTATTGGAATTGTTCATCTCTTCATTTTGGGGGAAGAGAGTGAGATCTTCTTCACCTGTAAGAAGAATAATTGCATCTTATTAGATGGAAATGAAAAGTTGTCCCATTGCTGTATGAGAGTTTAAGGGTGTGTAGTTGAGTGTATATGGAAGTTGAGTAGCCAAAGGAGAGGGCTGTATCAGTCATGAATTTATTGCCTTTTAGATCCAGATCCACTTTTCACTGCCTGTTCTGCTGTAATGGAGATGGACCCTGTAAATATTACTCCTTGGTTAGCTGGTAGTGTGCTCTGCGGGGACATGGGAAGTGGAAGAAGTTTCTTTTCTTCATTCTCCTGTGCTTCTCTCACCCACTTCCGCAGTGTGTGTGGCTTCTCCAGCACCTATCTCTCATCGGTTGTGGATTCTCCACCATCCAACTCCTGTAGCTTGTGACAGCTAACAGTGCCCAGTGCCCAGTAGCTTTCCAAGGCATTCTTTCAGGTGAATTTGCAATGGAGTGCCTCCCCAGGCACCTCCTTGTAAAGAGCTTCCCACAGCACCCTCTTGGATAGCTTTTCAGAAAGTTCCACTGGTGCAGCACTTCAGCAACTTCCCTGCCATCCAGTTAGCCACAGTCATGTCCTATACAATGATGGTAGGATCCAAGCCTTGGAGTGGGGAAGTCCTTTAGAGCACTATCTTAGCCCTAGGGATAGATTCTATCTGCTCTTCTTGTATTCTTTAGAATTCTCTTTATTCCTTACTAGCCAATCCCTCATGTCATCAATCCTCTTTTATAATTAACAATTCTTTATATTAAATTTTCTCTATTCAAATTACTGCATAGTTTCTGTTTCCTGTTTGGACGCTGAATGATATAACAAGAACATGATTTCTAGGCAATCTTCTTAAGAGTGCATCAATGGCAATGATATGTTCAGTCTCCATTGCAGGACTTTCCATGAGTCCATTATCTCTCCCAAGCATATTACATTCTGGAGAACTGCAATTGACTAGCTAGTTTCATATTACCAATAAACAGATCTTGTTTGAGCATTCTTTGGAAACTTAACTAAAGAGAACCTAAAGGAGTTGCATGCTTATACAGTTTCTTAGATTTTGGAAATTACCACATGCTGCCCAGTATTTATTGTGCTATGTCTTATGGAGTTGAATGCGGAGTCTGGGAAAGATGGAACTGAATGAACTTCAAAGTCATTCAAACTCTGAAACCTGACCAAATATGGTTGGGGTTAGAGACAGAAGGTAAGGGACATGCAAGGTCAATTCTAATTCTGCAACCCACATGGTGTGAACATTTTTAGTGATTCATGCAATCTCAAGATGTGGGAAAGTAAGATATTTGTGTTTCACAAGGAGTGGTTTTTATCTCTGAGTTCAGTTGAAAAAGGAACTATCTGACAATGTTTCCCAGTTTCACATTACTGTTTTCAAATATTGGATATCATGGTATTGTTATTTTCTATAGGCATCATTTATATACAAAAATTTAGTATGGTGCCTGACACATAATACATGTTATTATTTTTTATTCATCTGCCTTTCCTTGATTATTTTTTTATTATGCCTTACTACTAATTTACTATGGTAAATTTATTATTTATTATGGTTTACTTAGTAATTGCAATGTAAGGTAAAGAGCAGATAATTCCCATAGCTCCACAATTCACAGCTATATTCTGAAAATATCAGGGGGCTGACATTTTGGACCCCTGGTAATATCAGTGCCCTCACCTCAGACAAGGCCTACTACTCCTCAGCTTTGAGGAAGAACAGGTGTCAGACTATTCTCTTCTCAAAAGAATAGACCATGGTGGTGCAGCAGGTGAGTTGAAAGAGTTTTCAGATGTTAATGTGGGAAAATGTGGAAGGTACGGGGAGTGGGACATATGGGAATCCCCTATATTTTTTATGTAACATTTATGTAGCTTAAAAATTGGAGTAGTATGGTGGAATTTTGGGGACATTGGAATTGTCCTGAATGATGTTGCAGTGATGGATACAGGCCATTATATAACTTGTCATAACTTACAAAAATGTGTGGGAGAGGATTTAAACTACAATGTAAACTATAATCCACACTTAGTGGCAATGCCCCAATATGTACTCATCAGTTGTAACAAATGTACCACACTAATGAAGGATATTTTTAATGTGGGAAAGTGGGGGAGGGAGAGGGAGTGGGGCATATGGGAATCCCCTACTCTTTTTATGTAACATTTATGTAATCTAAGTATCTTTTAAAAAATAAAAAAAATTTTAAAAAAAGAAAGCTAAAAAAGAAAAAAGAGTTTTCAGATGAAGCTGCACAACCAGATTGTTGGGTTATTAGTCTATCAGGATTTGTAGCCCCCATCTGAGACCAGAGTTACTTTTAGCTCCTTCACTTGTATCTTCCTGGCCATATATCTGTGTATACACGTATCTATCTATTTCTAAATCTCTATATACAAGCACATGCACATATAGGTGGGTATTATATACACGGTCACACGTTTATACATACATTTTTTGTGTTCTGGGGAGATGTAAATTTAAAAGTTCATAGCTGGTTAATTGTTTGAGATGTTAATTTGTATTCCTTTCTGCTGTATTTTCCCCGTCGTCAAGAAGAAGCCAGGCACTTTGTCATCTCTAGATTCAGGATGGTTTCCAGGGAGGAAAGTGAAAACTCCTGCAAGGCAGCGTATCACGGCCTCTTTATAAAGCTCAAGACCACCTGGGAAGCTAATGCTCAGTGTCCTGAGTGAGAGGGAGAGGCCGAGCTTTGGAGCGAGCACCAGGTGGAGGAGGAATGAGCCCTGAGTCTGGAGAATGTGCAGGCTTGGCTGAGCCCCGACAGGAGCTGGGCATCCTGCAGCACGGTCCAGCTGGTGTCAGCCCCAGGTGAGACATCAGCATCCCAGTAGGTGTCTGTGGTGCGATGCGGAAGGCTGGCAAACGCAGTGGAAGACAGGTTCCATTTGATCTCTAGCAAATGAGGAAACACTGGGACTTAAGTTATCCTTCCCAGGTGGGACAGGGGGTGACACAGCTGAGATGCAAGCCCTGGGTTAACCGATTTCAAAGTCAATGCTTTTTTCCTGATATTTGTATTCTGCCTGCTAAAGTAACGATTTGGTCCTGAAAAGAGTATGTGTATGTGTGGGGATGGAGGTTTTGCTTGTTTTGTTTTGTTTTACTACCTTCCAAACAGTGCGCTTGAAAAAGCACAAGATTAGACTTAAAGAACTTGGGCTTGAGTCCCACTTCCACCACTTACAAACTCTGCAAACTTGGACAAGATTCTTAACCTACATGAAGCCCAGCTGTAAAAAAGAAATGGCAATACTTCATCCACCTGATTATTAAACAGGTAATTATCTTGATGCTTGATTTGTGAATGACATAAAAAAATTGTAATTATTATTTCCCCATGTAGGATTTTTCCTGTGGTCAGACATATAGAGGGGAAATGTAGCTCATGTATTACCTTCCTAGAGTCAAAAGAGAGAATATAAACTAAAGAACTAAAATCACGGAACAAGCATCATACAGCCCCAAGTGATTGATTCCCTAAGTAGCTTCATTGCAAATGTCGAAAATTTTCACAATCTTGGACTAACGGGATGTGGAATAGGAGGAAGCACTTTGAAGAGAAAGGAACAGGGTTTGGGTGGAAGGCAGATAGAAATGTGAATGCTGACTGTCCTCTTTACCAGGCTTATAGAATCAGGAGGGTTAACTTCTCTTTGGTTTGATTCCTTTGCCTGAAAAATGAGAATAATAACAACAATATCTCCCAAAAATGGTCATCAGGGGAGTTAAGTGAAATAATGTCGCAATGTATACCTATGTCGATGCTTGCCACCTTGAAGAGCATTGCTCAACGGGCATGATTTTTCTTAGAATTGCAGGGTAAACCTTGCCTAATCAAACCCTCTCGCATGAGCAATGGGGAAATGGCGATCCAGAAATACTAAGTGGTTTCATTTCTCTCAGAGAAAAAAAAATGGGACACTGATTCAAAGTAAGGGTGCGATCATCTGGAAGGAATTTCAACGTCTCAAAGGACATGTGGCTCTTGAGGAAGTTGTTGCTGTGCAATGAGATAAAGAAAAGAGAACTATTTTTAGCTGAATCTGCCTCATAAACCAGGGACCCCTTGGGAGTCAGTGGCCCCTGGTTAAGAGCCCCTGCGTGAGAGGGAAGACCTCTTCACGGCCTCAGCCCCAGGAGCCACCTGGCTGCATGTAATCGACTGGCACATCCCCACGACCATCGTTTAGGCCACTAAGTTTTGGGGTGCTTTGTTGCTATAAAGGAATAAATAACCGGAAAAGTCTCCCTTGACTAAATCTTTGGGAGACCAGGTCTCCCCCCTTGCTTACATACTGAAATAGTGGCTGACTACCCTGAAGCTGCTGAAGAATGTAGTATGCATAGAGTAGAGGATACTTGGTTTGCTTGTTAGCTGCATGTGTTTTTTTGTTGTTGTTTTTTGAGGTACCAGGACCAGGGATTAAAGCCGGCGCTCAACCACTGAGCCACATTGGCTCTCCTGAGTTGGTTTTTTTCCTTTGTTTTCTTGTTGTTTGGCTTTTTTTGTTTGTTTGTTTGTTTGTTTTCAGGAGGCACCGGAAACCGAACCTGGGACCTCCCATGTGGGAAGCAGGCGCTCAGTTGCTTGAGCCACATCCGCTCCCTGTGTGAGTGTTTTTAATTTGCATCCTGCCTGCTTTAAAAATGGATTTGATGCTGTGATTGGATGATTATTAAATGAATGAATGAGGTAAATGAATGACTAAATACTTAAAGTCTGACATGAGCTTTGTGGAGACATTTTAGTCAATTGTTTCATTTATAGAATACAATTTCATGCTCTTAGTTATAAGTTGACAGATTGAATGCTTCAGAATTTTCTCTCCAAAATATGCCCCAGAAGTGCCTGCTTTTTCTCGACTCCTTCAGAATCCCCTCAGGACTCCCCAAACAGGTCACCCCCCTCCACCGCTGGCGCCTTCCGGTGCTGCAAGGCTCTTCCTCTCCAGCCTTGCAGCCTGACCACTCTGCCTTCTTCCTTGCCAGCCCTAGGGGTCCAGTCATTCATTTCCTGACCGTTTATTGAGCACCCACCTCATGCCACGGAAAACGCTTTTGTAAAATGCAATAAAAAGGAATTACCAGGAAAAAGAAATGACAGACATTTTTTAAATGCCAATTTTTAAATTATTAGATTCAAGAGACAAAAATTACTCTGTCAAACTTCTGTAAGACTAAGCACTTATTCTCCGTTTTTGCATTTATCTCATTATAGAATAACAACAAACAGTTCATGGGCCGGCACGGACCAGGCTTTGAGTAGCCCTGGCTTATGGTATACAAATAAAGATGTACATTACTGACAGGCCGAAAGCAAACGAGGAAAAAGAAAAAGGTACCCGGGAACTTTTTTCCAGAAGCACTTTCTGGGAGTAGCTGGAATTCAGACTGCTAAGCACCAAATCAAGAAATTAATTATGCATCGGCCTCGCACTGCTCGCTTGTTAGCACTGCGGCTACGTTCTGATGGCGACACTGGGGTCCCCGCAACTGGAACAGGGAGAGCTGGGGAGAGCTGGAGGAAGAGCTGCGACGCTCCTTTTTGTTTTATTTTACAAAGGCGCTGTTCCATGATGAACTGGGAAGTGAAAAGCTGATCCTTCGCTCCAGCTGGTCTGAGAAGTGCTGCTTTAGCCCACAAGGAGTGCCAAAGCCCTTCGAGACCCTTGCTTCCCTCTGCCTGGACCACCACCCTCCCCACCTGCCTCCTGAGCCCCTGCCCTTTGCTTCTCCATTCAGGTGCCTGCTCCTCCTGGCATCCCTCCCGACCCTCAGCATTGGCGATGGAGCCCCCCGGGGTGACCCCACAGCTCGGTGTGCTTCCCGGTCACAGCCACATCACACTGGTCCATCACCCCCTGCAGGATATAAGCTGCCTGTGAATGGGGCTCTGTCTGTACATCTCGGTGCCCATTGCACAGTGCTTGCTACATTGTAGACAGTGAATATCTGTTAAATGAGTGAATTAATCAGCGAATGAAGGAATGAAGGAAGTGGAGCTGCTATCCAGCCTCCAGGAATCTGCTTTGTGCAAGGGCCTCTCTTTCGCTCAGAGAGCAGTCAGGGTTTGCTTCTTAGGTAGACCAGTCGGAGCTCTGTCTGCTTCAGGTCCTCGAGGCATGGAGACCCTCTGGCCAGTTGTCGGTTTCACCCCAGCGTTTAGGGTGAAACCGCTGTCTGGTCCAGTGTAGCTTCCTAATGTGACTCTGCATTTTATCATCTTAATCCTTTACCTCTTCACTCCACCCCACCTTATCCCTCACCAATTCGTGGACTTCCCCTTAGGTCTGCTCAGACCTGGATCATCTTCCGCGTTTCAAGTGGTTTACGCATTCCTGCCCACATCTGTTCACTAGCATGTCACTGTCTCCCTTCTCTTCCTCTGTCTTATTCTCTGTGTTTACTCCAGTTCTACTATCTCCTTGTCTCTTAAAAACATATTTAATGCATTTACCCTAATGCTTGTTGTGGCAGTTTGAAGCCATGTACCCCAGAAAAAAAGCATGTTCCTAAGTCTACTTCATCCCTGTGGGTATGAGCCCATTGTAAGTAGGATCTTTTGATGAGGTTACTTCAGTTAAGGTATAGCCCACCTCAGTCAGGATGGGTCTTACTTAATCCTATTACTGGAGTCCTTTATAAGCAAAATGAAATTCAGACAGAAAGCCAAGGGAAGCAAGAAGCTGAAGGTTGATGGAACCTGGAAGAGAGCAGAGAGGCCACAAGAGGCCACCATGTGCATTGCCCTGTGACAGAGCAGCCCAGGACCCAGGACAGCTGACAGCAGCCCCAGAATGCAGCCTCTGGGAGCACAGCGTCGCCTTGATGATGCCGTGCTTTGGACTTTTTCCTAGCCTCAAAACCATGAGCTAATAAATTCCCACTGTAAGCCAACCCACTGCATGGTATTCTCTTGAGCAGGCAAGAAAACAAGAAAAAGGCGGGGATGTTTATAACTCACGCCCACCAAACCTGTCACCTTGCATAATTTTACTAATGATTGCAAATGTCAT
The DNA here is from genome assembly GCA_029593785.1 of Cabassous unicinctus. NCBI lineage: Eukaryota > Metazoa > Chordata > Mammalia > Cingulata > Chlamyphoridae > Cabassous > Cabassous unicinctus. Next base: position 1,418 of record JAQZBX010079313.1, on the reverse strand, counting down.
GTTCTAGTGTTGCTTGGCATCTGGATAAGGAGGTGAAGAGAAAGATACACCAGATCAAGTGTGGACATCAGTGGCCAATTTCTCCTACTTCCCTGATTTTGACTTAGAGTTCTCCCTAGACACAGTCATGTGTCTCTATGTCAAGGGTGTCATTGCCATTTGTAGTTCCAAAGGGGGAGTGAGACATTTCTGCCTCCAGATCTTCTCTAGCAGAACTGGATTTTGGCCTTAATTATCTGGATAATTGTTATATGTCTGTGACTGCACATAGGAAGTTGCTCGCCCTTGATTATCTATTGCTATGTAACAAACCACCACAAGCTTAGTGGCCTACAACAGACACTTATTCTCTCAGTTTTTATGGGCCAGAAGTCTGGACACAGCTTAGCTGGGTATCTTACATAGGTCCTCCCTAAGCTGCATTCTCATCTAAAGGTTTGCCTGGGGAAGAATCTGTTTCCAAGCTCATTCAGGTTGTATTTATTTTCTTTTCTGTCTCACTATCACCATTCCATAGCCATTTATTGATAAGTCCCTGCCTGTTCCCAACCTTGGTGTTCCTCTAACTCTGCAAAGCTAGAGTTTTTGGTCACCTCTTACAGGTGCAGGCATACATCCCGTTCCCTGAACCAAAAGCAACCAGAGTTAGGAAGCATTGACATATCCTCTGCACCTCTTTAGGGGAATCTTCATCAATTTTCCATGACTGCTGGTCTTGTCCTGATATGTGTTCCAAGTCTGTTCAATAGTCCTTGGGTACAGTTTGGGTAGCTTGTCTTTTATCTTAGTCCCTGATCAGAGATTCTGATTTGATACTAGGTAAACTATAACCTGTCTTCTCCTCATATTTATGCTCTCCCACCTTCCCCGTTGCTTCATGATTTGGGGGCTTGTTCTTGAACTAGGAATGGGGATCCTGCTAACTAGTGGTTTCTGAACTCTTAAGTGCCACCGGGCTGCCTTGCTGCCTGGATTTTCCAGCGTTGCTCACTATAGCTTGTTCTCCTCAGTGCTTCTCTCACTTCCTGGGATCTCCACTGACTCATCTTCAAATCCCATCTACTGACTGCAGTATGACTAGACTCTGCTTTTGGATGCATTTCTTGCTTGCTGGATTGTAACTTCATGTCAGCACCTGTATCTGGACAATTTCTTAACTCCTGCCCCAGCCCCTGATTCGGAGCAGATTCTGGTTTGCCATGTTCTGCTCTAACAAACTGGTAGTGCCAAGACTGATTGCAAGATTTGCCAAACCCGTGTCAGAATTAGTTTACGTGGGAAGATATCATGGACAAGGTGAAAAATGAATTGGGCTTTGAGGGATGGTTTGTCTTCCAAAGGTAAAGAAGAAGGTGACTAAGGAGGCTGTGGTTTGTCTCTCTCTCCGGGTGGGAGAGGAGACCCCGAGCTGGTGGCCC
>JAQZBX010079312.1:0-13999 GCA_029593785.1 Cabassous unicinctus | reverse complement strand
AAACAGAGCAATACACCAAACTCTTGATATTAATGTTTGTGCTTATGAACCTTATTCTTGTAAAAATTGAAACAGCTGAATGTTATCTATAGCCTAAAATTTACCTCCTGTAAACCTTTCTTTTTACTGACATGTAGCCTCCTACTAAAGCCAAACTCAGCAAATAACTCACTATCTAGCTCCCATTGTGACACATGATTCCCAGGGATGACCCTTACTGGCACCCAGGGCTTATGATCAAGGAGCAACCACTGCATTTGGAAAAAGACTTGAACAACAGAGTGAAAAAAATACAAAAGAATTTTTATTGCCAAGAGATTCAAAGTGAGTTGGGAAGTCATTACAAAGAATACACTTCTCAGGCAGATGTCACTATCACAGTAAACAAAGCATTAAACAAGGGTGGTCTTGAGGGCTGTAGAGATATTTGGACACTATAGGTGAGGCACACAAATCCCATGAAATCAGCACCCCAATCATCGGCCTTACCTTGGAATATATGATAATCTACTTCTCCAGTGTCAGAGAGTTAAACTCATTTATAATTTCCCTACACATGATTCTTCTCACTCTTTTATTTGAATCTATAATTAGCACTATACCATTTATGTGTATGTCCCTAATACTTAAATATTCATTTTGTTTATATGCTGGTTGAACCCTGAAACACAACAGAGTAGCAGACATCTATTCTCCAGTTCATCTGACTCACACAAGACAACTTACAACATGATGATGATGGACAACCCCCATCACAAAAACAAGGAGTATCTACAGTTGTAAGCAAAACAGTTCCTTCCATATGCCCCAGAAGATCTAAGCTCCCTCTCAATCTGAAGGAAAGTGGGTATCAGCATCGTCAAATCATCAAGATTGAAGGAATGGAACCATGAACCAAAGTAGACTTATTTTTATTGTAGTAATGGAAGAACTTGGAATACTGATATGAAGATAGTAGTTACCACAGTTTCTGAGCATAGGGGGAGAGAAGAATTGGAGGAACATAGAACTTTTTAGGGCAATGGAATTATTTTGCATGACATTGCAATGATGGATACAAGCCATTATACCTTTTGTCAAAACCTGTAAAATTGTACAGTGCAAAGTGTAAACCACAATGTATACTACTGACCATTAGTAGCAATGTTTCAATATGTGTTCTTCAATTGTAACAAATGTAGGACACTAATTGTGTTAGTCAGCCAAAGGGGTGCTAATGTGAAATACCAAAAATGGGTTGGTCTTTACAAGGTTATTTATTTGGGGTAGAATTCCACAGATACCAGGCCAAAAACATTATGTTTCTTCTCTCACCACAGTCCATTGCCACGTGTGAGAGCAAGACAGCTGCTGGTGTTTTCCAGGGTTCAGGCTTCTGAGGTTCCTCTCTGCCTGGGGCTGAGTTTCTTTCCAGGCTTAGCTCCTGTTTCCTCCACAAGGTCAGCTGTAGACGATCAGGCGAACGGCTTGCTTCTCTTCTCCTGTGGCCTTCTTTCCAACTTCAAAACTGCTTCTCAAAAGACTGCTTCTCAAAACTGTTCTTGCCATGCCTTTTATATTTGATTCCTCACCCACCGAAGTGTGGCACTCAACTCCCTAATCCTAACCTAATCATGCCCAGATTAAGAGGTCAGTTTACAAGCATGATCTACTTATATTTTTGGAATTCATAATTACATCAAATTGGCGAATGGTTGCACTAATATAAGCTGGTATTAATAGGGGAATGTGTAAGGAAGTAGGGGTATGGTATGTGGGAATCCCCTTTATTTTTGATGTAACTTATCTGTAGTCTAAACTTCTTTAAAAATAAAGTTAAAAGATTAAAAAACGAATTTAGACTCATCTGCTAGAGAAAAAAATTTAGTTCTAGTACATGTAGAAAAAACTTTGCAGAAGAGGGTAACTGTTTTGAAGTAGTTCAGCTGGATTTTAATTTTGAGTCCTGGTGGAAATGATTTATGACACAATCAGAAACTGAGGTCATAATGCATGATCAATGATAATTTGTTACTCACAGATCCAAGAGAACGGGTTGCCATAAGGGGTCCATAATGTTTACAGGATTAACTCTGGCTACTCAACAAGCAGATGAGGAACACACAGGCAGAATAAAAGTATCCTGTGGGCTTGAGCCTTTACTGTGGTCCAGAGCTGGAAGTTGGTGAATTTTCTGAGGAAGTCAAGGATTGGTTAGTTTAAGCAAACATGAATTAAAAAGTCAATGTTTATTTTTTTAATTAAAAATATATATAAAAAAGAAATAGATGTCAGTCATGAGTAGTTGTGAATAAAGAGTTGTTAGAAAAATATAATAGGGGAAACTATTTGTATAGGGTAAATATATGGGAACACTGTACTTTCTGTACTTTTTTTGGTAAACCTAAAAATGTTCTAAAACTAGTTTATTATTTTTACATATTAAAAACATGCTTAAGTTTAAAAAAGTGAATGGCTGGGGGACTGGTTAGCTTATCATTTTGGAACAACTGTATGTATGTTTGGGATGGGTGGTGGCTGCAGATGCAGGCTTTTGGCTCTGAGAAAGTTCATGACCCAGGGCTGGGAAGCTGCTTATTAACTGGGCCAAAAGTCAGTGTTGAGGCTAGTGACTCAAAGTAAAAGGTAGATGTTGAGGCAGAACACAAAAATGTTTGATAGTTAGGACAGTAGTCAAAGTCAGAAGCTAAAATAGCTGTATGGTTAAGCACTAAATGTGTTAATAGAACAACAAATTTAATTCCTTCCTTATTATCTTGTATGAATGTATATAGTGGTTGAACATACTTATCAAATTTGCCTTCCTTCTTTTATTGCAAGTATTACATCATATCACTTTTCCTTTCCCTTGTTTTTATAAATCTTTTACAACCAGTTTTATTCCTTATAATTAAGCCCTTGTCAGATGATATTGTTTTACACATTGCCATGCTTATCATTTTCATAAACTACTTTATTGTATCTCTAACTCAAATTATACCAGTATCATTATTCCCTATGGCCCCAAACAACATATTTGTTAATTCTACTTGAGGTGATTTTCCAGTTTGAGACTGTCCCTCTCTGCCATAGGCCTGCTTCAGCTGCATGGGAAAGAGCTACAGAGTACTTTTCCAAACCCAGCCTGTGGTTCCTATTGACCTCCTGAAATCCCATATTTTAGGATTGACCCTGGGTTTAAAGCAGTGTTTTTCCTTCCTTGCCACTTAAGCCTCCAGACCAGCCCTGTTGCATTCACTTACCCCAATCTTCTTCTGAGGGTCATTGAGGGCAGTGGATCCAAGGGAATCCACTGCATAAATAAAAGTTATCACATTTCACATCCTGAATTCAGATGTGAGCTCCTCCATAGTAATTCCTCCTTCAAATGATCAGATGATTGGACTTGCAGGAATATATTCTAAAATATGTAACATCACAAAATGTATGACTTTCATCCTGTTAGAATGTTTGAATTATTATTCATTAGCAGTAAAAAGAAATGCTACTTTAACTCAAATGGAAATGATCAAAGTACATTTTGCAAGATGTTTGTTTATATTAATCTGAGAAATGAATTTCTATTTTATTATTCTGTGTATATTGTATACATGGTATTATAATCTAAAACACATGCAGTTTAGTAATAAGAGACTTTTAAAAGTCAACAGCAAATATTCATTTGCCAGAGAATATTCCCAACAATCATAATTCAAATAATTTTTAACAAAGTATGTGTTATTTGAAAGAATAAATTAAAATAAAACAACAGCATAAATCTAAAGAGTTGAAGCCAAATATTATTCTCTCTAATAAATCTATACCATTTAATATTATACAGTATTAAATGCAAAAATAAAAATAAATACAATTGATAAATTCACATGGAGATGGTTTTCATTTATTTAAGAATGCAATATTGATAGTTTTCTGACCAAGAAGAAATCTACCTTTGACTCTGTGGGGAATCCTTCACATTCTGACCCTTCATTCCTCTCTCACTCACCAGTGGACATATCTCAGATGAAAGCTGAGAGAAGCAGCAAGTATCTATTTTCCACAGAAACAAGAAATGATCCCAGGAGTTTGTAGTTTTTGTCACAAATGATTTCCCCATCGGTTGATAATGAATACAGTGGAAGGAAAGCAGCAAGTGACACTATGAACTGGGAGAGTAATATGAGATAAATGAAAGAGGAAGCATCATAAAAAGATAAATAATTCATCTGCAATATTGATAAGAATAACTGTTCTTGGGTATGGTGACAGAGAAGTTTAGATGAGAAAATAAGTCCCTTATCTCATTGAGATGACCTTAGAAGGAGGAATGACAGCTCTTAAAGAAGAAAATTAAATAGAATACATAGGATGTGTCATACAATGATAAAGGCTAAGTAGAAGAATAATCAGGGGTGCAGTGAGTGATGACTGGTTAAGGGGGGTTCTTTCAGTAGGAATCGACAGAGATTCCTGTTTTATTCTCATGTTCATTGTTTCTTCTGTTTTCATCAGTTCCTTTCTTGGGTACATTTTGTTCTCTATCTTTCATATAGAGTCTGCATGTATCCAGTGTTTCTGGTTGTCTCTTTGTATTTATATGTTAGGATGTAACCTGCTGCCAGGAATCTCTATGCATGTGGTTGGGCCCAGGTGTTTCACTTCTTTACTGTGAGGTAGCAGGTAGTTACCTTTGAAATAGCATATCCACATCACATCTTCTAACCATGAGTGGACATTATGCTTAAGCTGTCAGTTTATCTTTGGTTTGTTTTCTTTTGTTGGCTTTATATCATCCTCTAGTAAACTGCATCTGTAAAGGGAGGAATAAGTTATTTCCAGGACCATACTTGCAAACTAAGAAAGATACAGACAATTCTTGTTACTTGGGAGGTTTTTACCATCTGAATAACTGTAAGCTTAAGTGCTCACACTTCTGCTTCAATCTTATGCAGAAAGGAAGTTCTGAGGGGGAAGATGACATCAGTTTAGGTGGGCACTCACCATTTATCTCATGGAGGATGGCTGATTGGGGACAGGATCCAGCCTGGGTGGTCTGTTCTGGTATCCTGCAGAGTGAGAACATTCGGGACATCAATCTGGAGGGAGCTGGACAGCAATGTGGACTGCTTAATATAAAATCATGAGTTTTTTTCCTGAGTTGTAAGTCGTGGATGCAGACAGCTAAGACCCACCCTTCCAGCAACCCAGTGAAAGAGAGCATTCTCTGAGAGTGGGAGGGCCCTGGCAAAGGGTGAGAGGGATTTTTTCTGTCAGTTTGGCTGCCTGGACCCCCTTGCAGCTTTCTGGAAGCAAACTAGCTGGCTAGAAGGGGTGCTGGGCTGAGGAGAGAGGCAAATCTGCTGAGGAAGCCTGATTTACCTAATACCTGTGGGAAACAGAGGCTTGGCTCAGGAAGGGGAGGAGCCAGCTAATTTTCTAGCTCTGCACTGAGGGATCAGAGTCTCAGCTCCCCTAGGGGAGGCCATGCATTGGGAAGTGTTTCATAAGTTTCCATGAGACTATTAAGGGTACCCTCAGCAGAGGGGTGGTCGAGAAAAGGCATTCTTTTGGGTCCCTTATTTCTTCAAAAATTTGTTTAGCTTAATTTAATCCCTAAAATCTGCTTCAAAACCTGCAGAGAGGAGGCTGCAGGGTAATTGATTGATGAATGGAGGCTGAGAGTCTCCACAAGGACCCAAGAAGGAATGCTGTTCTTCCTTAGCTTTGTTTGAATGCATGCTTGTGTGCCTGTTTGGTTTTTATTTGTTTGTTTCTTACTTTTCTTTTCTCTTTCCTACCCACCCCCTTTTTTAAAAAAATATAGGTGCTTCTACCTTGTTTCTTCTTTGATGTGCTTCTTCTTCCTTGATTTTCCATTCCCTGTGCCTAGTGATTTTGTCTACCAATGCTATTATTCTTTCCTTCATTTTTCCACCTTCTGCTTTCTTTTGTGGTTCTTATATTCCACCTTTTTTTCATTAGTGCTCAACTTCATGGGTGTAGATTTCTATCTTCTCTATTCTGTTTACTTTCTTTTTTTATTATTAACTTTATCCTATCAGCCCTTTCTTTATTCTTTCCCTCTCTCTTAATCATTCTGACCTTTTAAAATATTCTATATATTTTTCTCTATTTGGTTTCCCATTCCATTGTATGTACTTCACTTTCCCCGCCTATTACTCTACACTGCCTACATGAGTAAAATATTAATTTTACTAAGTCTGATATGGCCCCTCTTCTAACTTTTATCAATATTACTATTATCTTTTTTCCTTTCTTACTTCTTTTGATTCCTCTGGCCCTAATCTTTTTCCTTCAAGGTAATATAGAAAAATCAAGGAAATACAAGAAGAACAAAGTGTCAAAGAGAAAACTAAACACATACACAGAACCACCAGCTAAATAAAACTCTACAGCAGGGAGAGAAGCTAATCAACTGAATAAATCCATCAAGATAAAATGATGACCAGAGGTCCATAAAAAATTACAAACCATACTGAGAAACAGAAAGACATGGAGAATTCCAATGATCAACCTAAAAACCAGGAAGAGATGCAGAACATCAAACAACTAATCAAAGCTGTCAAAGCAAATATCATGGACCAACTTAATGAAGTGAAGGAAGAGATTAAGGATATTAAGAAGACATTGGGAGAACATACTTAAGAAATTGTAAACATACATAAAAAGATAGTGGATATGAGAGTGATGAATGGCAAAACACATGAAATCAAAAAGCCGATGGATTCACATAACAGCAGATTTGAACAGGAAGAAGAAAGAATTACTGATGTAGAAGACAATACATCTGAAATCAAACAGATAGTAGAGCAGATAGATAAAACAATAGAAAAAATCCAGCAGGAACTTAGGTATTTAACTGACAACACAAAATGCACAAATATATGTATTATAGGCATCCCAGGGGGAGAAGAGAAGGGAAAGGGAACAGAAGTGTTGAAGGAAATAATGGCTGAAAACTTCCCAACCCTATTGAAGGAGATGGATGTACATGTCCAGGAAGCACAGTGCACCCCCAACAGTATAAATCCCAACAGGCCTACTTCAAGACACGTAATTATGAAAATGTCCAATGTTCAAGACAAAGAGAAAATACTCAAGGCAGCAAGAGAAAAGAGAACCATCACATATAAGGGAAGCACAATAAGATTAAGTGCTGATTTCACATCTGAAATCTTGGAAGGAAGAAGATAGTGGTATGACATAGTCAAGGTACTAAAAGAAAAAACTTCCAGCCACAAAATCTCTTTGCAGCAAAACTGGCATTCAAAAATGATGGAGAGTTCAAAATTATCACAGATAAACAGAAATTAAGAGAATATGCCAATAAGAACCCTGAACTTCAAGAAAAAATGAATTTCTATAGGTTGAAAGAAAAAAACAGAAGAGAAAGAGTGTAAGGAGAGTGTAAGAACAATAAAAAAGACAAAAAGAGAAATAAAAGTAACATATGAAATACATAAACCCAAAGAAAAATGACTGATGTAAGAAATTCATTGAGAGTAATAACAATGAATGTCAATGGATTAAACTCTCCAGTCAAGAGACACAGATTTGTAGAATGGATAAGGAAATATGACCCATCTATATGTTGTCTACAAGAAACCCACTCTAGATGCAGGGATTCAAGTGGGCTGATAATGAATAGCTGGAAAACAATTTTACAAGCAAACAATAACCAAAAAAGGTCAGGAGTAGCTATCCTAATATTGGACAAAATAGATTTTAAATTCAAAACTATTGTAAGAGACAAAGATGGACAGTAAATATTAATAAAAGGGTAATCTTCCAAGAAGAGAGAACAATAATTAATATTTATGCACCTAATAAGGGTCCCTCAAAATAGATAAGGTAAACACTACCAAATCTAAGTGGAGAAATAAATGCCTCTTCACTTATAGTGGGGGAATTTAATACACCATTATCACCTTTAGACAGAACATCTAGGCAGAGAATCAATAAAGAAACAAAGTCTCTGAATAATACAGTAGAGGACCTGGACCTAATAGACATATACAGAATGCTACACCCAAATACAGTGGGATATACATTCTTCTTGAGTGGACATGGATCGTACACCAAGATAGACCACATGCTAGGCCACAGAAAAATTCTCAATGAATTCAAAGAGATTGAGATTATACAAAGTAATTTCTTGACCACAATGGAGTGAAATTGGAAATCAGTAAGGGCCAGAGAACCAGATTAGGCACAAAGATAATGAAGCTAAATAACACACTCTTAGACAAACAGTGGGTCAAGGAGGAAATATCAAAAGAAATCAGTAACTACCTAAAATTGAATGAAAATGACAACACAACATATCAAAACTTATGGGATGCAGCTAAAGCTGTCCTGACAGGGAAATTCATAGCCAAAAATGCATAAATTAAAAAAGAAGAAAGAGGTAAAGTGAAGACCTAAATGCACACCTGGAGGTATTGGAAAAACAACAACAAACTAATCCCAAAAGGAAGTAGAAAGAAAGAAATAGCAATGAATACAGCAGAACCAAATGAAATGTAAAATAAGAAAGCACTAGAAAAGATAAAGAAAACCAAAAGCTGGTTCTTTTAGAAGATCAATAAAAGTGACAAACCCTGAGAGCAGATGCAAATACACAAAATAAGGAATGAAGAAGGGGATCTCGCTGCTGACCCCATTGAAATAAAGAGGATACTTTGAAAATTTATATGCAAACAAGAATGATAATTTAGAGGAAATGGACAAATTCCTAGAAACTCACAAACAGCCTACATTGATGAAAGAAGAAATTGATGAACTCAAGGTCCAATTACAAGTAAAGAGATAGACTCAGTCATCAAAACCTCACAACTAAGAAGAGTTCAGTACCAGATGGCTTCACAGCTGAATTCTATGAAACATTCCAGGAAGAGCTAACAACAATTCTGCTTAAGTTCTTCCAAAAAATAGAAGTAGAAGGAACATTGCCCAACTCATTCTATGATGCCAACATTACCCTAATACCAAAGACAAAAAATGATGCCACAAGAAAGGAAAATTACAGAAAAATTTCTCTAATGACCTTAGATGCTAAAATACTCAACAAAATACTTGCTAATTGCATTGAATAACATATCAAAAGAATTATACACCATGACCAAGTGAGATTCATACTGGGTATGCAAGGATTGTTCAACATAAGAAAATCAATCAATGTAATACACTGCATAAACAGATTGAAAGAAAAAAATCACATGATCATCTCTACAGATGCTGAAAAAGCCTCAACAAAATGCAGCACCCTTTCCTGATAGAAACACTGCTAAAGATAAGAATAGAAGGTAACTTTCTAAACATGAGAAAGGGTAGATATGAAAAACACCACACTAACATCATCTTCAATGGTGAAATCCTAAAAGCCTTCACTCTGAGATTGGGAACAAGACAAGGGTGCCCACTATCACCACTCCTATTTAACATTGTCTTAGAGGTACCTGCTTGAGCACTGAGGCAACAAAAAGATATAAAATGCATCCAAATTGGAAAAGAAGAAGTAAAAATTTCATTATTTGCAGATGAGGTGATCCTATACATAGGAAGTCCTGAGAAATCTACAACAAAGCTTCTAAAACATATAAAGGAGTCCTGTAATGTCGCAGGCTATAAGATCAATGCTCAAAAATCAGTAGCATTTCTGTACATCAATAACGAGCTATCTGAGGAGGAAATCAAGAAAAAAATACCTTTTCCAATAGTAACTAAAAGAATCAAATACCTAGGAATAAATTTAACGAAAGATGTATAGGACTTACATACAGAAAACTACACAGCACTGTTAAAGGAAATCAAAGAAGACATAAATAAATAGAAAAAATATTCCCTGTTCATGGATATGAAGACTAAACATCATCAAGATGTCTATCCTACCCAACTAATCAACAGATTTAATGCAATCCCAATAAAAATTGACACTGTATTTTTTAAGGAACTGGAAAGACTAACTACAAAATATATTTGGAAGGGTAAGAGGGCCCGAATCACCAAAGACATATTGAAAAATAAAAATGAAGATGGATGTATCAAACTACCTGACTTTAAAAGATACTACAAAGCTACAGTGGTGAAAACCACATGGTATTGACACAAGGATAGACACATTTACCAATGGAAATGAATTGAGAGTCCTGATATAAACCCTCACATATACAGTCATCTGATATTTGATAAAGCCACCAAGCCCAGTCTGTTGGGAGAGAATGGCCTCTGAAACAAGTGGTGCATGGAGAACTTGATATCCATATCCAAAAGAATGAGAGAGGAACACCATCTCACACCTTATATGAAAATCAACTCAAGATGTATCAAAGATTTAAATATGAAAGCCAAGACCATAAAGACCTTGGAAGATAATGTAGGGAAGCATCTACAAGAACTTGTAATAGGAAATGTTTCCATGGACTTCACAACCAAAGCACGAGCAGCAAAAGAAAAAAGATAAATGGGATCTCTTCAAAATTAAAAACTTTTCCACCTCAAAGTACATTATCAAGGAAATAAAAAGGCAGCCTATCCAATGGGAGAAAACATTTAGCAACCATATATCTGATAGCAGCCTAATATCCTGCATATATAAAGAAATCCTACACCTCAAAAATGAAAAGACAAACAACCCATTTAAAAAATGGGCAAGTGACCTGAAAAGACACTTCTCCAAGAAAGAAATACAAATGGCTGAAAATCACGTGTAAATAATGCTTGACATCTCCAGGTATTGGATAAATGCAAATTAAAACTTCATTGAGATATCATCTTACACCCATTAGAATGGTGGCTATTAAGAAAACAGCAGGCAATAAATGTTGGAGAGGATGTGGAGGAATGGGAACACTCATCCACTGCTGGTGGGATTGCGGAATGGTCCAGCCACTGTGGAGGACAGTTTGGCAGTTCCTCAAAAAATTAACTCTAGAACTTCCATATGATCTAGCGATTCCATGACTGGGTATAGACCCAGAAGAACTGAAAGCAAAGACCACGAACTGATATATGCACATCAATGTTCATAGTGGCATTGTTCATTATTGCCAAAAGTTGGAATCAACCCAGGTGCCCATCAACAGATGAATGGATAAACAAAATGTGTTACATAAATGTAAAGGAATATTACTTAACTTTACGAAGGAATAATGTGCTAACACAAGGTATAACATGGATGAATCTTGAAGACCTTATGTTGAGTGAAGCAAGCCAGGCATTGAAGGATGAATGGTACATGACCTCACTGATATGCATTAAGGAAATTGAGCAGTCTCTGAGAACAATTGTGTGAAAGATAGGAGTACAAGAAGGAGAAATAAAGGTGAAAGTTGTGAGCCATCACCCGTATGGATGTAACCTAAGGTAAAGTGATAGAGTTTCATTGTGTATTGAAGGGATAGGATAGGAGGGTAATGATATATTGGATTGGGTTGTGCAGGGTTGACAGGGGGGTAAATTGGGAAGGGTGGTTGAGAATACCCAGGATACTGAAGGGAGAGAAGAAATAGACTGGTGGGCATCTCCTAATAGTGGAGGACAAACCAATGTGTCATGACTTCTTGTTGTGTGTAACTCTGAATCTTGTCATCCAGAGTCAATCTGGGTGTTCATCACAGACCTCAGGAGGATGGGGAGGAGGGAACAGAAAATGTCAAACAGGGGGTATTTAGTGGTCAGTGGAAATGCTTTTCATTACCTTAAAATGATGGACACAGGACATGTTAAATATCATCAAAATTAAAAAGTGTACTATCTAAAATGTGAACCATACTGTAAACCATTGAAAATGTTTAGTAGCTATGTTTCACTATCTGTATATCAGCCATAACAATACTACCATCCACATACAAAAAGGTTTTAATATGTGGTAAGGAAAGGGGGAGGAGTTTGGGTATATGAGAGTGTCTTGTATTCGGTATGTGACTTTGCTGTGACCTAAAAGTTCTTTGATAATTAAATGAAAACTATTGAGACACTGGTGAGTGAGAGGAGGGAGGTGCCATGGTACAGATTAGACAGTAAATATTGCAGTGAAAAAGGCAAAATGTGAAAAAATTTTTTTTAATTTTTAAAAATTTTTTCACATTTTTTGAATAAAGCAATCTTTTAATTTTATTTAATTTTATTTTTTTGTAGTTTTCACATATTTTATCTCTTACATTTAAACATAATTATTATTTCATTTTCCTATTAATCATATTTGGCTTTTGTATTGACTTCATCTTTAGAGGAGCTTTGTATCACAGAAGGGTTACAACTGGGGTGGGAGAGGAACATGGGTGGGGAGTGTCAGGGATGGGGTTGCGTGGGAGTAAGTTCACCTGAACATACATAAAACATATATAAAATTGTTCAAATGCTCATAAGGCATGATCACAATGGGTGGAGAACCACTCAATAAATGAGAGAATACTGAATTCCCATCCTGGAGAGCTCTGCCATATTCTCCAAAGGTGTAGCAACAGTCCCCCAAGTGCAGAGGCAGTGTCTGGCAAAGAAGGATGATCCACTGATGGGCTCTTGTTATTGATGACTAGCCTTATGAGTCTTAGCTCTTGAAATTGAAACTTAGCTGATTGTTATGGGGTGCCTAAGGGTTGCCTCCTGAGAGCCTCCTTGTTGCTCAAATGTGCCCTCTCTCTAAGCCAAACTCAGCATATGAATGCATTACCTTCCTCACAGCATGTGAGATGACTCCCGGGGATGAGCCTCCCTGGCAATGAGGGATTACTAATAAGTGCCAAGAGGCAATACAACTGGAAAAAGATGCAAAGGTAAAGAAAAGTGAGTTTATATGGCTAAGAGACTTCAAAGTGTGTCGGGAGGTCATCCCAGAGGTAATGCTTATGCACATCTCAATAGCACCTCACAGGCTTCCAATGTGGATACACCCTAAACAGAGGGGCTCCTGAGGGCTCTGGAGACACCCAGGTCCTTTACCAGGGCAGATAGCCAAGAGTTCTGTGCCTTATCAATGGGCCCTACTTTGGTGTCCATGCTCCTGAGAGTGACAGAGTTGGACCCAAATATGTCTTCCCTGCACATGGTCCCTCTGTACTTTCTATTCAAACCTATATTTCATGCCAGAGTTTGTATGGGTACTTCCAGAGACTGGAGTCTTTGGGCTCCCCATGTGCCAGCTGGGCCCAGAATCTCGGTAGTGGTGCAACTCCTACTCTACAGCTCAATGGACTTACCCTGGACACCTTGTGGGGAAACAATGATGGAAAATGGCCATCCCAGGGAATAGAAAGTGTGTGCAGCTGCAGGCAGGACAATCTCATTCATCTTATCCATGAGATATAAGCCCCCTCTCACTTGGAGTTGGAGTGGACATCACCATCTCAGACTCCTCAGGATTGGGGTAAGAGCTATGGACTACAGTGGACTTACTGGTATTCTGTTATAGTCATATTGTGATCCACATAATGGAAGTAATTACAACATTAATATGTATCTAGTGTCCACCGGATGCTTTAGGGGCAGGGAGAGGGAAACGCAGTTGTAATACAGGGGATTTTTCAGGACTTGTGAATTATCCTGAGTGACATTGCAATGACAGATATAGGCCATTTTATAATCATCATATAACATGCAGAACTGTGTGTGAGAGAGTGTGGTCTACAATGTGAACTATGGTCCATGCTAGGTGGCAAAGCCCCAAGATGTGTATATCTATTGCAGGTGATGTGCTACACTAATGAAGGGTGTTTATGTGGAAGGTTGTGGGAGGAGTGGGAGGTGGGACATATGGGAAATACCACAAATTTTGTGTAACATTTATGTATTCTAAGTATCTTTAAAAAAATAAAAAGTATATATTACAAAAAAAAAAAAAGAAAGCAAGTTCCAACCAACTAGTAACTAACAAAATTACAAATAATGGATGGAAGAAAGAGGAAGCCTTAAGAGGAATTAAAATATTTTAAACTAAGTGAAGTGAAAATATAACATTTCAAAATATGTGGATACAGCTAAAATAGGCTTAGAAGTCGTT
>JAQZBX010079311.1:0-13999 GCA_029593785.1 Cabassous unicinctus | reverse complement strand
CACATAATGATTGATTGCCTCTTTTTACAAGGTTAGAAGCTATTCATACTTAATGTCTAGATCCATTAAATTATTAGAAGTTGCAAAATGGTGATATTTTAATTCTATCATTTCTTTTTCACTTATTAGTTTCTTTTCAACTAATATTTGTTATCCAGCTATACAGTTCATATAAAAAGAAGCATAATAAATGCTTCATTCTATCCATTTATTTACTAGTTTTTAAGTTAATGAATTTGGTTTCCCATCAGCCTCCAAAGATGACCAATTAGGATTTAAAAAAAAATATCATTTGAACAGACTTGATGTGTTTTAATTCATTGGAACTATTATTCTATTGCCATCCGTTCTGTAATATCTTGGCCAGTGGAAATCTCTTCACGTTGACTCCTGCGTCTTTTTTATGACTTCAGTAGTTTTTGATAGCTTCCTTTTCAACTGATAGGACAAAATGTTTCAGGCTTGTACATTTTTCACCCCAGACTTGGTATCAGCTATTTCTTCAAAAAACCCCTGTGTTTTTGTTGTTATTGTTGTAAATGGGAAATGATATTTTAAGACAACAAGTTAAGTGCTAGGAATGACCATTGCTACTGGTTTGGCCACTGTTTTTAGTACTGTTTCCTAAGCAGACTCATCCAGTCCTCTGGTTTTAGCCATACTTTCATCCCCACTCTCAAAAGTAGCTAATGCCACCAAGTATTGAGCCTTTTGGGACTTCTGTAGCTTTCTCCACTTCATGCTCAACATTCAACATTTGCATGTCTGTTAAGTCATTTACCGCTTGTCCATCATCTTTCCAGTCTCAAAAATGTTGTTAATTTTGTTTCCTCTCCTATAATCTCTTTCTTATAAGTTTATGCCTTTAAAAGACAAAATCACATTATTCTTGTTTTCCTAGGGTTTTAGAAGGGAGGGAAAGAAAATGCACTAGTACATTCTAGCATGTTTAGCTCTGAAAGTCTCCCATTTATCTTTAAATTCCTAGTATAAGTATTGGGTTTGTTACTCTTTAATGAATGTTAATGGAAGAGAACTACCTTCTCTTGGCCTTGCTTGTGACAAGATGAGTTAGATCAGCTGTTGCTGGGACACAGTGTTCTTAGATGCTTTCCCTTTCATTTCAGCAGTTTCTGACTTTGCCTTGAGGATCCCCTGATAATCATTTCATCATTTAAGTTTTGGATCCTGAGCTTGTGCTCCGCTGCGGACCCCTCATTTCAATACCTGTCTGGTTCATCTGGACTTCCTGACTCTGTCAGAGTTACAGTCCTTTCTTGACTGTTTATCTTGCTACTAAATGGCTGGTCAACAAAACTAGCCCTAGAGCTCCAATTTCTAGGTGATGTCACTGGTCAGCTGTAAGATGAAACAGAAACTCTATAGCTCCATAGTAAGCCATGGATGTGCTGACTTTAAAAGGTGGGTGGGCCTTCTCAAACAGGAAGAAAAATTTAGGAAAGGACTACCCTGACCTGTCTGTGCAGCATGGAAATATCATCAAACCATATCTCCCTTTGGCTTGATGGACTCTGAACTTTACTCCCCACCCTAAAGTCCAGATGAGGAGACTTTGCCAGAATTATGATTTACTTCAAAACATTTTATTTTCTGAGAAAGAGAAAAAAAGACATTCACATGATTTGTTTTGGAAGATCTTTTACTTTTCCCTAGTTATTTTTTCATATTCCAAATAAATTGTGGGACAAATGAGTTACCTAATTTCTCTTGTAAAGGGGGAAAAGGAAGAGAAAAATAAAAACTCTTATAATACCCTGGAGGAACAACATGGAATTAAAAATGTAAAAGGAGGCACCAGTGATGCATTCCATTTACCTCCAGCAAACACTGTGTAGGGGACTCCTTGACCACAGAATCCTCAGAACCAGAAATGAGTACTCTTTTTTTCAAATGTGAAATATTTTCCACAGAACTTGGTTCTGGTCTTTCATAGTGGCCACTTAGTTACTGGAAATCTACCATGCCAGTTCTTGGCTAAATGGCTCTGGCAAGGCCTTCGCTAGCATTTAATAACAGTAAGAAGGCTCCAGAGACTTTATTAGCTATATAAAGAATTATGGAGGTATTGGCCAAAGTTGGATGAAATCCACAGCAGCTGTACTCCTCTTATAAGTTCCGGAAAATTTCTCAGAAATATATTATGCTACAGAAAACTATCCAGGGATTTTACTTCTAAATTATGTTAGTAATGAACATTGGTGTTCCTTATTTTACAAAGTAGCTGTATTCCTGAAAATTGTTGTGTAAATTTGGCTTCTCACATGCAATCCTACTCCCATATACAATAATTATAATTTAAAAAATGCTTAATTTTGATATATGGCTCAGTGTCCAAGTGCATACTCTCATTTTCAATTCCTCTATTTCTTCTTCCTTTCCAAACTCCTTTGGCAAGTACTTGAATATAAAATGTAAATATAATAGGATAGCTATCTATTTAAAGGAATATTTAGTAAATATATTAGTAAAATGAATGTTCAGTCAGTATTTTTATATTTACATATTGATAAGAATTAAGTCTCAGCTTCATCCAAAAAGTACATATGGAGAGGTATGCCTTGCCAAAAATGACCTATTAAGTTTGCCATTTTTTGTTTAGTTGGCAAATTTTAGTGTCCCTAGATGCCAGACCAGTCTGTAGCAAAGTTTTCACAGGTCACCATAAAATGAGTGAAATAAGGGGGAAAATGATTTTTACAAGGCTAAATGTATTCAATTTAAAGGCTTGTCCTTCATAATCCTGAAATTATGACCTTCCTGCTTTATTGATGCATAAATGCCCTCTTTTCTGGAAGACTGATTTTTGTGGGTAGTTTTTCAAAGTTGTCCTTAGATGGCAAATATTAAAGCAGGAAACTCTACAACAGTCTCCCAATACTTTTTGGAAACTAACTGGTATGTGGAACCCACTGACTTATTTAACTTTCCAAAATGCCATGAGGTGGTGGTGATAAAATTTGACCATGGCATAACATACTGAAAGAGATGAGTATGCTCTTCCCTTTGAAATTGTGTATAAACTATTTCACTATTGGAATAAGTACATTAAGTAATTTTTCCATTAATCATTAATCTGTATCATTTTCAACTTAATCTAATTCTTAATTTATTTGAAGGCTTGATTGGCCTACATCAGTGTTTCTCAAAGCATATTTTGTAGAACACTAGTTCTGTGTGTAATAGTTTTCTATGCTGTGTAACAAATTACCACAATTTCAGCAGATGTAAACAACAAACATTTAAAGTTCCACTTCAGAATGGCAGCATGAATTGCTCTGCAGGACCCAGCAAAACACGCGTAACTGGTGAAGATTATTTAAACTATTTTAAGTTTCTGGAAATCTTCCTAAGGGCACATAGCAAATGAAGGAAGATTTGTTCAAGAAAGTCTAGTAAAACTTTACAAGAACAACAAGAGTCTGCGGCATTTGAACCACGACCTGCTGTGACAGAAACTCTATTCCAGGTAGATGAAGCCAAGAATAAAGGGACCAGTGTTACCCCAGCTCCCACTTGAAGGCTATAATATAACCTAAGAAGGATATGCCACCAGAACTTTTCATCACCCTCAGCTACGTTTTGCAGAGGCTAAATTCCAGGTGAGTACAGTCAAGAGCTCAGGGGCTCCCTTTCACTCAGTCCCCGTTCATGGGGTATAGGCTCTACCTCAGGTGCATCATGCTGAGAATACTGGGAACCCAACTGCCCGTTTCCCCAGCATATTTGTAGAACAGAGGATCCACACTGGGAGAGGCAAGCCAAGAAGATCAGAGACTACAGTCCCCACGTAGTGCCCTGTTCCTAAAGTAGGAGTGTCACTCAGAGAGAAGCATGTCACTGTCCCTGACCCCAGCTCCAGGACTGTAGCTCAGAGATTTTGTCCTGGAGGAGAACTGAGAAGTCTGAAGCTCTCCCCAAAGGAACTAACTTATTCAAAACAGAGTGTGGGGATGTTAAAGCCTAAGGGCATTCTCAAAAAGCAGCGGAGGAATTGGTTAGAGGAAGCTGATACCTCCATGAGAGCAACGAGCTAAACCGTAGACCAGCTAGTTTACCAGAGAGAACCAGGGAAAGAAACAGTTAAGAAGAGCCCTGCTGATCAAGATGGTAGAGTGAGCCACTCCAGGGCCCCATTCCCATACAGAGGCTCTGAACATCCAGCAAGAACTGGCAGGAGCATCTTTCTCAAAGCACCAGAAAACAGATAAAGAATTGCAGTAACAAGGTGAGCGCTGAATCAAGAAATAGGCAACTTAAAACTGGTAGGATCTCCTGGCACTTTTGCTGGTCTCTCTCCCATCCCTTCACCCACCCAGTGCAACTAGCCCACACTCCCATTGTGGGGTCCCTGGTCCTCATTCCAGAGCAAGAAAAGTAACCCTCATGCACATACTAGGAGCATATATGTTTGTGACAATCTCTTGAAGCAGCATGAAGGACTAAGCTAGGTTACTTGTCATAGGCTTATTGTCCCAGAACTCCCTTCATATAGAAAACCGCTTACAGAGCTATTCTATAGAAAGCTGTAGGAGAACAGTCAAATTTCAGCTTCCCAGGGCAAAGGTTGGGTAGTTGTGGGACATAGAGTAAAGTTCCCAGGAATGTGAAGAAACAGTGTTTCCTAAGGAAGAGGGGGACGTTCAGGTCTGTGTAAATGGGGAAATAATAGGGTCAACATATACACATGCCCAGGATAAGATGCATGCACAGAAAGGACCAGGGAGGACCTTATGCTTTTGCCTCAAACTATTCTCTGAACTCACTGTATATCTAAGCTCTGAAGGAGAGCACTTGTACAGACCCATCTGCAAGACTTGTAAAAGTGTTTTCTTTTATTCCTTTTTTTTCTCTGTAAGTTCCTGGCATGTTCAAGGAAATCTCTGTCATAACACTAGCTTGATACAAGCTTAAGGAATAGATGACTCAGAGTCTAAATTCCAGGAATAACTAATTAAAATATAAACATGTCCAGGTTTTAACAGAAGATTACAAAACATACAAAGAAACAGGAAGTGATGGTCCATGCAAAGAAGATTAAAGCATTAGAAACCATCAATGAGGAGGACCAGACCTGGAACATACTAGAACATTAAAAAATGGTCCTAAATATGTTCAAAAAGCTAAAGGAAGGGGAACTGGTATAACTCAGTGGTTGAGTGCCTGCTTCCCAGGTATGAGGTCCTGGGTTCAATCCCTGCTACCTTCTTAAAAAAAAAAGTTAAAAAAAAAAATATATATATATATTTTTGGATAGGGAACATTTTTTACCCTGTGGATCAGAGAAGCAGAGGAGTGGATTTGCAGAAAGAAATAAAGAGGCACTGGTTCCAGTATTTATCTGAGAGGACCTCCATTCTGCCTTTGATATTTTTGAGTATCACAATATTGTAAAATTTTATCTTCCGTTCAAGGTTAGCATGAGCTGGTTTCTGTTACTTGTTACCAAAGTGCAGCTATTGTATACTGTTTAAGAACTTAGGCAAAGGCATTAAAGTGACTAATTCTACCTCTGCCATTTACTAGCTTTTGTGGTTTTGAATAAATGACCTAACCTAAGTCTCACCTTCTTCATTTGAAAATGGTAACAATAATAACAATATCTGTTATTATGGTTGTTATTAAGATCAAACAAGTAGTGCTTATGTAGCTGGTTCCTCAAACCCATGTTAGCTGATATCATTGTTAATGGGCCCAGGATATTAGCAGATGTTCATAAGTAAAAAATTCTATGATTTAAAGAAAAGATTTTCTGTATTCCCACTTCTGGAATGATGGATTAAAGACCTCCAAAAATCTGCTCCTCTATAAAAGCATTGAGAAGACTGGAAAAAATTGTCGAAATAAACCAGAATTCTAGAAGTTAAACACAGGCTTGCAATAATCTGAAGAGTGTTTATTCAAGGAAAATGGCTGAATCTTGGAAAGAAGAATTAACTTTATGACATTTTTATTTGCTCTACTCTTATCCTCCTCTCCCCAACTCCACAGTAGCCTTGAAAACCAACTGTCTTGCAGTCATGGTTGTCATGAAAAGCAGTAAGTAGCTTAGCAGTCACTGAAGTGGGAAAAACGGGTTTGGAACTGCCCCCAAAGCCCCATTACCAGAAAATTATTACTATTTGACCTAATGACAGTTCCCTGGATACACCAACTTGCAGGGCTTGTCTTCATTTGACCTGACTCAGAGTTTGCCTAGTGTGAACAGCCTTTTCTTGGGGGCACTGTTGAAAATAATCTGTGACAATTGTTTAAAATCACAGCTGTTGGAGGTAGCAATAACAGTTGAGACAAACAAGTAGCTGACCAAATAACTTAAAAGGAAAAGCTAGTGAATGAGATGTCCATAGTGGGCTGTGAAAAGCTAACATACC
This sequence comes from Cabassous unicinctus, assembly GCA_029593785.1. Lineage (NCBI taxonomy): Eukaryota > Metazoa > Chordata > Mammalia > Cingulata > Chlamyphoridae > Cabassous > Cabassous unicinctus. The sequence continues at coordinate 7,607 of JAQZBX010079311.1, read as the reverse complement.
CCTGGGAATCTGGAAGGCCACACACATGTGCAGGGGTGAGCACATGCCAGGAAAGACCTGAGAAGGCCCTAATCTCTCACCTTTGACTAACCTAGAGGCTCTGAGCAAACAGTAAGTGAAGGCTAAGGGAATGTTGAATGCCAGTACATTGAACACATTCCTCAATGCACACACAGAACCTCTTGGCAAGGGCTGGAAGACTTACTAGTTCAAGGAATTTAAAGGAATCTCTACCCAATCACTAGCTCACCAATAAACTAACCAAGTAAAGACTTAAGGGCCACACCCTGCATACAGACTTTACAGAATTAGTTTGGTAAAGCCATTCAGCAAACAAATACCAACACTAACAATAACAACAAACAGCAGCAACATGAAACTATGGGGGGAGAATTTTTTTCCAGAGTTGCCAATTATGTTATTTAAATGTCTAATTTTCAACAAAAATTATGAGATGTGGAAAGAAACATAGAAAAAATAGCAGTCAAAGTCCAGATATCGGAATTTCTAGACAAAGAATTTAAATCAGCTATTATAAATATTTTCAAAGAACTAAAAGAAAACCACACTTAAAGAACTAATGGAAGGAAGCTGTATCCTGAAAAATCCTCCCCTGATACACTGGCTAATGTTAGAGGACTCCACAAATGCTGAATTGAAGAAAGAGAAAAATATCAGATCCAGTACCTTGAACCTGAAAGTGGACATGCATTGTTAAGATAACTTGTAGTTTGTGGATGCATTTGGACTATCATAGACTGATATTATCAACTACATAAAAAGAGAGTTTGCCATCAAAATGGTGCTTTTTATAGAGAGAAAGAAGCTCTGAACTACACATGCCGTGAAAGCAACCTCATTAAGACTTGGATTCTTTGCATTCTCAGACCATTTGTCTTCTCATGAATAAGGAAGGGAATTTTCACCAGCTTTGCCCACATCTGCTTGTCTGATTTTGAGTGAAAATCCAGAGGAAGATAGATGCCAGATAAGGTATTGACAATGCAATCACAGGAGTATGTGACCTTCAAGGATGTGGCTGTACACTTCACTCAAGAAGAGTATGACCTGTTAGACACATCCCAGCAAAAATTGTTCAGAGAAGTGATGCTGGAGAATGTCAATAACCTGGTCTCAGTAGGATATCAAGCCTGCAAAGCAGATGTGCTTTCCCAGCTGGAACAAGGAGAAGTGTGGAGAGAAGGAATAGGATTTCCTCAATACCAGATTTCAGGTGTTTTTCCAGTTGCATTGCTAGTTGGTGCTTGATACTAATCCCTTGGTGCCAGGGAGGCTCATCCCCAGGAGTCATGTCCCATGCTGATGGGAAGGTCACCATCTTCAATTCTAATAATCTCCTGAATAATGACTGGTATCACACTCACCACAATATTATTTTTGGAGGCCTGTTGGTATTCCAGGTTCCAGAATCAGAAGAAGTATAGGAAGCCATGAGCCAGGGTACTGTATGCCAGGCATTGGAAGCCCCAACCTCATTGATCTCAGAATGAAAACAGCTAGCCAACTCCCTGGAATTCATGGGGGATTCTCAAAGTCCCATTGATTGACACCTTCCTCAAAAGGATGTAGCCAGCATGCCATGGGTACCCCAACTGTGGGTCATTACCTCTACCCAGGATGGTAGACAAGAGGGAAACCCTCAGTTTAGCCCACAAGCCCATCAGTCCTGTTTTGCTCAAGACACCACCATACAAAATGTATTAAAGAATGATGAAAATAACTGCAAAAAATCAACCAATTCCATTCCATAATTTGCAAGGCATTCTACTTGCAGCACCAAAATCAGTGGAACAAGTTGCTTTGTAGTGCCTCTTGGGAACACAGACTTAGACACAAAAAAATCTTTTAGCAAATGAATAGTTTATTACTTAGCACAAATCACCCAAAGAACAGGGGAAAAGATTCAGTCATGGCCAGTGTCCCAGGTAGGCCAACTGCTCAGGCCAGAGTTGGTAGATGGCTGCTCTACATACCCCACTAGGAGAGGAATGACTGTACTCTTTCAGTGTTGAGTATTTATACACTCAGAAGGAAGAGGACAATAAATCTTGACATGTTTGCTCTAATTAAAAAAGAAAAAGAAAAAGAACTAATGGAGAGTATGAGAATGATGTCTCACCAAGTAGAGAATATCAACATAGCAATAGAAAATATAGAAAAGAATGAAGACAAAAGAACAGAACATTAGAGACCTGGGGGACACCATTCTGCTCTGATGTTTTCTGTTGATGCTTCCAGAAACCTCTCCTTCACCTCCCACCTTCAACCAATCAACTGCTATTGATTTTATCTTTTTAATGTCTTTAGATTCTGGCCCTCATTGTCCACCTCTATTGCTACCTCCCTTCTCCATGCCACCATCATCTCTCCTGACTGCTATACTTGCCTCTTACCTTACATTCTATTTACCAAATAAATTTAGTTATTACATTATTATGTACTGCTAAGTTCATTATCCCTTGTGAGTTCTTAGTAGAGTGGTTTAACCCAGCCAGTTTTCAAGTCTCACCAGAGATAGGATATTCCTTTCTTTCAACTGTTCCCTTTGAAATTTCTCTCTTCTCCAAGTTCTTAGTTACTTTCTTGCCATTTTAAAACTTCTTTGCAAATTTCATCATTTTAGATTTTCATATTACAAATGTGCAATGCCATATATAGCAAGTGACAAAAATACATTATGTTTAAGATAAGGTCTTTTGAAATTGTTATTTTCTGAGACAGTACAGCTGAGCAGGCTATGTACTGCAGAACTCCAGGGATGCCATTCCCGTGGACTATGATGGGAATGGCAACCTCTGGAATTATGCAACAGAGGCTCTATATCTGCCTTCTGCCAAGGTAGGTTCAAGTGGCTCAGGTCAGTGGAGTTCACGCTAGTGTTTCTGCTCCAAGAGATGATGCCATCCTTTGCTAGCATGAAGTGGAGAGTGGAGGATAATGAAACTGGGGCTGATAAGGGGAGTGACAGCTTTTCATTTCTACTAGAATGTGGTAGGCTCTGAATTATTTTTATTGCATGTGCTGGTATAATATCAATGAAATTGAATTCTGTGGTAATGATTGTTTATACATATTGGTAGCTTGGAACAATGAAATTAGAGTGTTGGACTAGAAGTCCTGTCATTTACCAAGTACATGACTCTAGGCCTTTAGACTTTATCTAACTACCCTGTGCCTAGTTTCTTCATCTACAAAATAACTGTCTTACCTCCCTCACAGGGCAATTATGAAATAAAATCAGATAGCATGTAATGCTGCCTCAAACTAGATTATATAATGCAAATGTAATAATTTTATTATTGATGATAATTGATTGACTGCAAATGGTTGGCTGACTTAAGAAAGGATGGCTGTGGAAGTGCATTTTCCTTTGCTTGACTAAGCATGCTTAAAACCAGTTCTTGTAGTTATTCATTTCCATGGTAGTTCTCAAACTTTGGTGTGTTGTAGAATCACCTGGAGAGCTGGTTAAGACACAGATTGTAGGACCCTGTACCCAGAGTTTCTGATTTGGAAGGTCTGGATTGGGGCCTGAAAATTATTTGCATTTCTAGATTCCCAAGAGTTGCTGATGCTGTGAGTCTGGGACCACAATTAGAGAACCACTGTCCTAGGAGGTTAGGAAATCTTCATTCTTGTTACAAATTGTGATGAGTGCCCTGAGGGGAAATCCCAAGGTAATAGGAAAGCATTTACGATGATGGACAACGGCAATCCCAGAGAATGGAGAGAGCCTGCAGCTGCAGGCAGGATAATCCCATCCACCGTATCCATGGGATATAAGTCCTCTCTCACTTGGAGGTGGAGTGGACATCACCATCCCAAACTCCTCAGGATTGGGGGAGGAGCTGTGGACTGGAGTGGACTTAATGGTATTATGTTGTAGACATATTGTGATTCAAGCAATGGAAGAAATTACAACAGTGAGGTGGAGCCAGTGGCCACTAGACGCTTTTGGGGCAGGGAGGGGAAGGGCAGTTGTAATACAGGGGCTTTTTCAGGATTTGGGGGTTGTCCTGAGTGACGTTGCGGCGACGGATATAGGCCATTTTACATCAGTATATACCATGCAGAACTGTGTGGGAGAGAGTGTGGTCTACGATGTGAACTGTGGTCTATGCTTAGTGGCAAAGCCCCAGGATGTGTATATCCATTGCAGGTGATGTGCCGCACTAATGAAAGATGTTTATGTGGGATGTTATGGGAGGCGTGGGAGGTGGGGAACATGGGAATCCCTGTAATTTTTGTGTAACATGTATGTAATCTAAGCATCTTTAAAAAAAAAATATATATATATATATATAAATAACATTTATGTAAGCAAATGTACCTATATGCATATATATTTATATATCATTTTACAAAAAAATAAAAATAAAAATAAAAGGGGTCCTTCACTAGTCTAGGGGATCCTGGAAGTCTTACAGAAGGAAGGGACATTAGAGCTGAAATCCAGCATATGAGTAGTAGTGGCAGGTGGGAAGAACTGTAGGACCACAGGAAGAACATGTGAAAGGCTCTGAGGCCAGATGGAGCTTGTCACTTCTGAGGAAGTGAAAGGCCAGTGTGGCTGAAGAACAGAGTGAGGGGAAGCAAGGCATCAGGTGAGACTGGAGAGAGAGGCAGGAGTGAGACCGTGCAGTTCCTTGTTGGTCACACAGAGATTCTGAACTTCATCCTGAGAGCCATGGTAATTCATTGAAAGGTTTTCAGCAAGGGAATGAAATGACCAAATTTGTGTTTTTAAAATCTCTCTGGCAGCTGTATGGAAAAGTTATTGGAGGCAGGCAAGAGTAGAAATGGCAAGACCAGTTAGAAAGGTATTGAAGTTGTCCAGCGGAGTTGATAGCTTAGACTGAGAAGGTCTAACTGGAGGTGAGTGGGTGACGCACTGTGTGGATGGGGCAAGAGAGAGAGCTGTAAGGTTTCTGATAAGTACAATTAGGTGACAGTACGATGTTCACTGAGATAGAGAGGTTCAGATGGAGGACCAAAATATAATGGAAACAGATGGAGGGAGATCACAAATCCATTTTGAACACATGCTTTAAAAAAACTCACAGTAAAATTTGGTGGTTTTTTTGTGTGGGGGTGTTATACATTTCTGTGAATTTTGACAAATGCATGGACTCATGCTACAAAAATTACAATCAGTATACATAACAATTTCATCTAAAATATTTCTTCATGCTGTCTTTTGCAGTCAGACTTTCCCTGTATTCCTAAACCCTGACAACCACTGATATGTTCTTGGTTTCTATAGTTTTCTTTAAAAAAATGTCATATAAATGGAATCATACAACATATAATCGTTTGAGTCTAGCTTCTTTCACTTAGGATAGTGCATTTGAGATTCATGTGTCTTGTGTGTATGAATAGTTCGTTTCTTCTTATTCCTAAGTAGTTTTAAATTGTATGGGTTTCTTTATATGGGATAAACAGCTTATCCATTCACCCACTGAAGGACAATTGAGTTCTTTCCAATTTGGGCATTTAAGAATATGCTGCTATAAAGATTCATATACACGTTTTTGTGTGTGAACATAGGTTGTCATTTCCCTAGGGTAGATACCTTAGAAGTGGGGTTGTTTGGTCATATAAGTGTATGTTTAGTTACAGGAAACTGCTAAACTGTTTTCCAAAATGGCTATACCATTTTACAATCCCACCAGCAAAGTTCCAGTTGCTCCACATCCTCCCCTCACTTGATATTGTCCATTTTTGTTTTGTTTTGTTTTTTTAATTTTAATGATTTTAGTGGCTGTGCAGTGGTGTGGTTTTAGTGATGTTGAACATCTTTCATGCACTTATTTGCCAAATATATATCTTCTTTGGTGAAGTGTCTGTTCAAATTTTTTGCCCAATTTTTAATTGGGTTGTTTTTTTTTTCTCTCCCAATAATTTATTTATTTTTGGTTTCAAAGTATACAATCAGTGGTATTTGGTATAATCACATAGTTGTGCATTCATTACTTCAATCATTACTAGAGCATTTTCATTATTTTAATAATAAACAAAAATAATAAACAGACAAACAAGAAAATTCTTCACCTCTCAATCTCTCTCTGTTTCCCCTGCTGTACATAGCTGCTATTTCTGGCTATTCTTGCACAATTATTTATTTATTAAGCAATTTCATTGAGCTATATTCACATACCATGTGATCTATCTAAAATGTATAATCATTGACTTTTAGTATAATCACAATGTTGTGCATTCATCATCACAAAAATTTTTAGAATTATTTCATTATTCCAAAAAGAAAAACTCCAACCCCCTTAGCATGCCTTCCCTAGCCCTACATAATCTATAATCTAATTTCATCTTTATAAATTGATTTATATTTACATTTTATGTGAATGGAATCATCCAATATGTTACACAGTATATTTGGTTCATAGTAACACAATTATATAGTATTTTTCCTTTTGTGCCTGGCTTGCTTCACTCAACATAATGTCCTCCAGGTTCACCCATGTTGTGATATGCTTTGAGACTTAATTTCTTCTTACAACTGCATAATATTCCATTGTGTGAATACACCACAGTTTATTTATCCATTCATCCATTGAGGACATCTGGGTTATTTCCAAGTTTTGGCAATCGTGAATAACGCCGCTGTGAACATCGGTGTGCAGATGTCTGTTCGTGTCACTGCTCTCATTTCTTCTGGGTATATATCCAGTTGCAATGAATATAGCAAGTCTATATTCAGCTTCTTTAGAAAATGCCAAACAGTCCTCCACAGTGGCTGTACCATTCTGCATTCCCACCAACAGTGAAGAAGTGTTCCTATCTCTCCACATCCTCTTGGACACTTGTAGTTCTCTGTCTCTTTAATAGTGGCCATTCTGATAGGTGTGAAATGCTATCTCATTGTAGTTTTGATTTGCATTTCCCTAATCATTAGTGATGTTGAACATTTCTTCATGTGTTTTTTTTGCCATTTGTATTTCTTCTTTGGACAAATGTCTATTCAAGTCTTTTTCCCATTTTTTAATAAGGTTATTAAACCCTTATTGGATACATGATTTCCAAATATTTTCTCCCATTGAGTTGGCTGCCTTTTCACCCTTTTGATAAATTCCTGTTAGGTGCAAAAGTGTTTAATTTTGAGGAGGTCCCATTTATCTATTTTTTCTTTTGTTTCTGGATTCTCAATTCTATTTCTGTGTCATTTGAGATGATCATGTGTTTTTGTTTTTTTTTTTCTTTCAATTCTATTCTTTGGGTGTAAGGTTCGAGAAACCACCACCTACTATAAGGTTTTGAAGATATTTCCCTACATTTTCTTCTAGTAGTTTTATGGTCCTGACTTTTATATATAGGTCTTCGATCCATTTTGAGTTGATTCTTGTATAGGGAGTGAGATGGGGTCCTCTTTCATTCTTTTGGTTATAGATATCCAGTTGTCCCAGCACCATTTGTTGAAGAGACTGTTTTGTCCTGTTAACATTAACTTGGTAGGTTTGACAAAAACCAGTTGACTGTATAGGTGAGGGTTTATTTCTGGGTTCTCAATTCTATTCTGTTTATCGATGTGTCTATCTTTATGTCAGTACTATGCTGTTTTTTTTTTTTTTTTT
>JAQZBX010079310.1:0-14002 GCA_029593785.1 Cabassous unicinctus | reverse complement strand
GTCAAAATATTACTACTAACTATAGTCCGAATCTTCCTCCCCTATACAATTTTTTAAGGATTTATTTATTTATTTACTTTTATCCATTTTTACACCCCCCCCTCCCGTTTTTGCTGTTTCTGTGTCCATTCACTGGGTGACTCTCTGTGTCCGTTTCCTGCCCTCTCTTCTCATCCTTCTCCTGTCTTCACTGGGATTCCATCCTTAGAACCTCCAATGTGGGAGAGAGGCGTCCTACTACCGCCTGCGCCACCTTAGTTCCTGGTTTTTCTGTGTGTCTCGTCTTGGCTCTCTCTTGTGTCACTCTCCTGTTTCATCATCATCTTGCTGCATGGCTTGTGGGGCCTGGCGGCTCACCTGCAAACAGGGCCTGGTGGCCCGATACATATTAATAGAGCATAAATCCATCCAAATTACAGTCAGTGGTATTCAGTGTAATCACATATTTGTGCATTCATCATTTCAGTCATTCTTAGAGCAGTTTCATTATTCCAGTAATAATAATAATAAACAAAAAACAAAACTTATCACCTCTCAATCTCTCTATTGCTTCCCCTGCCATACATAGCTGCTATTCTTTTTCCTTTTCCCTAGTATATTTGTATTTGTGTTTTGTAAAAACAGTCTTATATATGCAATATCACCCATATTCATGTTTTACATGAGGTTTTACTATCTTATACAGCCCCATGTTACAGTTTTTAGCTTTCCTTCTAGTAATATACATGACCTTAGATTTTCCCTTTCAACTACTGTCATACCCATATAATAGTTCTGCTAGTTACAAACATCATGATATGCTTTTACCATTTCTATTCACTTCCAAAGATTTACAAACAACCTTTTAACCAATTCTACACAGATTAACCCTCAGCCTTCCATTCTCTACCATCCTTCTGTTTTCTGGGGACCTATATTCTAATTATTAACTCCATGAGTTTACACAATATATTTAGTTTATAATAGCACAGTCATACAGTATTTGTCCTTTTATGTCTGGCTTGCTTCATTCAACATAATGTCCTCTAGTTTCATCCATGTTGTCATATGCTTCACGACTTCATTTCTTCTTCCCGCTGCATAATATTCCATCGTTTGTATACATCTGTCTGTTTATCCATTCATCAGTTGATGGACACCTGGGTTGTTTCCAACTTTTGGCTATTGTGAATAATGCCACTATAAATTTTGGTGTGCAGATGTCTATTCGTGTCACTGCTCTCCGTTCTTCAGGGTATATATCTAGTAATGGTATTGCCAGGTCACATGACAAGTCTATATTCAACTTCCTTAGGAACTGCACTTTGGCTTCCTTTTTTAAAATTTTTTTAAAAAAATATATTTTCTATTATATATCATTCATACTTGACATGCATAAACAATAAATGTATAGTAAAGATTGTGAACTTACAAAATAAACATACATAACATCATACGGGGGTGTCATAGATCACCCCTCCACCAACACTTTGCATTGTTGTGAGACATTTGTTACAAACTATGCAAGAGCATCATCAAAATATTACTACTAACTATAGTCCTTATATTACATTTGGTGTATTTTTCCCCCAACTCACCCTATTTTCTAAAAATATATTTTATTACAGAGGTTGTGAACTGGCAAAACAATCATACACGTGTGTAGAATTCCCATACAACACTCCTTCACCAACATACCACACCATGCTGGAACATTTGTTACAGATTATGAGATAATATCATCAGACTATTACCACCAACCATGGTCCATAGCATACATTTGGCACACTTTTTCCTTACACCTCCATTAACAACACAGTGTATCTTTGGCATTAATGCAAGAATATTATAGTATTGCTGTTAACCACAGTCTTATATAGGTCACACCAAGTGTAGTTTTCCCATGCTTCTGCACATTCCCACCATCCTGCAATAGTGATGTACATCTGCTCTAGCTCACAGAAGGGCACTCTTGCATTTGTACCCTCAACCACAATTCTCATCCACCTCTGGGTTCACTGTGTTATTCAGTCCCTAAATTATTCTTTAGCTTTCTTTCAATTGACATTTACGTCCTCAGACTACCCTTTTCAGCCACAATCCCATTTATAAACCAGTTGCTATCACTATAATGTGTTACCATCAACTCTATCCATTTCCACACTTTTACACTCAAGTTAATTAAAGCTTCTACATACATTAAGCATCAGTAGGTCTTCTCAACTCTCGTCTTATGTCCTAATAACCTATACTCTAAGTTTTAACTCCATGTGTTTATTCTTCATATTTAGTTCATATTAATGAGACCATGTAATATTTGTACTTTTGTGTCTGGCTTACTTTGCTTATATAATGTCTTCAGGATTCATCCATGTTATCAAATGTGTCCCAATTTCATTTCTTCTTGCTGCAGCATAGTATTCCATCATATGTATATACCACATTTTGTTTATCCATTCATTGGTTGATGGACACTTGGGTTGTTTCCATCTTTTGGCAATTGTGAATAACGCCACTATGAACATTGGTGTGCAGATGTCTGTTTGTGTCATAGTTTTTTAGTTTTTAGTTCTTCTGGATATATTCCTAGTAGAGGAATTGCTTGATCGTACGACAGTTCTATTTTAACTGTCTTCCACAGAGGCTGCACCATTTTACACTCCCACCAACAGTGAAGGAGTGTTCCTATTTCTCCACATCCTCTCCAGCACTTATTGTTGTCTGTTTTTCAAATAATGGCCGTTCTATGTAGTGTTAGATGGTATCTCATTGTTTTAATTTGCATTTCCCTAATAGCTAGTGATATGGAACATTTTTTCATGTGCTTTTTGGCCATTTGTATTTCCTCTTTGGAGAAATGTCTATTTAAATCTTTTGCCCATTTTTAAATTGGATTGCTTGCTCTTATTATTGAGTTGTATGGTCTCTTTATATAGAATAGAAATCAAACCCTTTTCAGATATGTGGTTTCCAAATATTTTTTCCCATTGAGCGGGCTGCCTTTTCACCTTCTTGATGAAGTCCTTTGAATCACAGAAGTGTTTAAGTTTGAGGAAGTCCCATTTATCCATGTTTTCTGTTGTTGTTCATGCTTTTGGTGTAAGGTTTAAGAATCCACCACCTATCACCAGGTCTTGAAGATGTTTCCCTACATTTTCTTCTAGGAGCTTTATTGTACTTGCTTTTATATTTAGGTCTTTGATCCATTTTGAGTTAGTTTTTGTATAAGGTGCGAAATAGGGGTCTTCTTTATTTCTATGGATATCCAGTTCTCCCAGCACCATTTGTTGAATAAACTGTTCTTTTCCAGCTGAATGGGTTTGACAGGCTTGTCAAAAATCACTTGGCCACAGAGGTGAGGGTCTGTTTCTGAACCATCAATTCGATTCCATTGGTCTATGTGTCTATCTTTATGCTAGTACCATGCTGTTTTTACCACTGTAGCTAGGTAATATGATTTAAAGTCTGGAAGTGAGAGTCCTCCAACTTCACTTTTCGTTTTTAAGATGTTTCTGGCTATTTGGGGCCTCTTACCCTTCCAGATAAATTTGATAATTGTGTTTTCCACTTGTTTAAAAAATGCTGGTGGAATTTTTATTGGGATTGCATTGAATCTGTATATCAATTTGGGTAGAATTGACATCTTAATGATGTTTAGTCTTCCAATCCATGAGCATGGAATGTTCTTCCAATTATTTAGGTCTTTTTTAATTTCTTTTAGCAATGCATTACAGTTTTCTGAATACAAGTGTTTTACAGCCTTGGTTAAGTTTATTCCTAAATATTTGATTATTTTAGTTGCTATTGTAAATGGAATTTTTTCCTGACTTCCTCCTCAGATTGAGCATTACTAGTGTATAGAAACACCGCTGATTTTTGTGTATTGATCTTGTATCCTGACACTCTACTGAAATCATTTATTAGCTCTAGCAGCTTTGTTGTAGATTTTTCAGGACTTTCTAGATATACAATCATATCATCTGCGAATAGTGAAAGTTTTAATTCATCCTTTCCAATTTGGATGCCTTTTATTTCTTTTTCTTGCCTGATTGCTCTAGGTAGAACCTCTAGCACTATATTGAACAACAGTGGTGACAGTGGGCATCCTTGTCTTGTCCCTCATCTCAACGGGAAAGCTTTCAGTCCTTCACCATTGAGTACAATGTTAGCTGTGGGTTTTTCATATATGGTTTTTATCATGTTGAGAAAGTTTCCTTCAATTCCTATTTTTTGTAGTATTTTTATCAAGAAAGGATGCTGTATTTTGTCAAATGCCTTTTCTGCGTCAATCGATAAGATCATGTGATTTTTCTTCTTTGATTTATTAATGTGGTGAATTATGCTGATTGATTTTCTTGTGTTGAACCAGCCTTGCATGCCTGGTATAAAACCCACTTGATCATGATGAATAATTATTTTAATGTGTTGCTGTATTCGATTAGCAAGTATTTTATTGAGGATTTCTTGCATCTATATTCATTAGAGAAATTGGTCTGTAATTTTTTTTTTCATAATATCTTTATCTGGCTTTGGTATTAGGGTGATATTGGCCTCATAGAATGAGTTTAGTAGCATTCCTTCTTGTTCAGTTTTTTTGGAAGAACTTGAGTAAGATTGGTATTAAATCTTCTTTGAATGTTTGGTAGAACTCACCTGTGAAACCGTGTGGTCCTGGGCTTTTCATTTTGGGGAGCTGTTTGATGACGGTTTCAATCTCTTTACTTGTGATTGGTTTGTTGAGGTCTTCTATTTCTTCTAGGGTCAGTGTAGGTTGTTTGTACATTCCTAGGAATTTATTTCATCTATATTGTCTAGTTTTTTGGCATAAAGTTGTTCATAGAATCCTCTTATGATCTCTCTTATTTCTGTGGGGTCAGTAGTAATGTTCCCACTTTCATTTTTTATTTCATTTATTTGCATCTTCTCTCTTTTTTTCTTAGTCAGTCTAGCTAAGGGTTTGTCAATTTTGTTAATCTTCTCAAAGAACCAACTTTTGGTTTTGTTAATTCTCTCTATTGTTTTTTTGTTTTCAATTTCATTTATTTCTGCTCTGATCTTTGTTATTTCATTCCTTCTACTTGCTTTGGGATTAGTTTGCTGTTCTTTTTCTAGTTCCTCCAGCTATGTAGTTAGGTCATTGATTTTAGTTCTTTCTTCTTTTTTAATGTAAGCATTGAGGGCTATAAATTTTCCTCTTAACACTGCCTTCGCTGCATCCCATAGGTTCTGAAATGCTGTATTCTCATTGTCATTCATCTCGAGATATTTATTGATTTCTCTTGAAATTTCTTCTTTGACCCACTGATTATTTGAGTGTGTTGTTTAATCTCCATATATATGTGAATTTTCCCTTTTTCTGCTGCTTGTTTATTTCCAGCTTTATTCCATTACAATCAAAGAAAGTGCTTTGTATAATTTCAATTTTGTTGAGTTTATTGAGATCAGCTTTGTGACCCAACATACGTCTATCCTGGAGAAAGATCCATGAGCACTTGAAAAGAATGTGTATTCTGCTCTTTTGGAGTGCAATGTTCTGTATATGTCTATTAGGTTTAGTCCATTTATCATATTATTCAAGCTCTGTTTCTTTATTGATCTTCTGCCCAGATGTTCTATCCAATGCTGAGAGTGGTGTATTGAAGTCTCCAACTATTATTGTAGAGATGTCTATTTCTCCCTTCAGTTTTGCCAGTGTTTGCCTCATGTACCTTGGGGCATACTACTTAGGTGCATATACATTTATGATTGTTATTTCTTCCTGGTGAATCATTCCTTTTTATTAATATGTAATGTCCTTCCTTGTCTCTAATAACAGTTTTGCTTTTAAAGTCTATAGTATCTGATATAAGTATAGCTACCCCAGGTTTTTTTTGGTTACTGCATGCATGGAATATCTTTTTCCAACCTTTTACTTTCAATCTAGTGGTATCTTTGGGTCTAAGGTGAGTCTCTTGCAGACAGCATATAGACGACTTATATTTTCTTATCCATTCTGCCATTCTGTGTCTTTTGATTGGGGAGTTTAATCCATTAACATTCAATGTTATTACTGTAAAGGAAGTTCTCATTTCATCCATTTTGATCTTTGCATTTTATTTGTCATTTTATTCTTGACACTTATAATTACTGAAACTGATACAGTCATCATTTCTAGACTCTCTTCCAAGCCTCTCTCTCCTGGCTTTTCTTTTCAGGCTGTAACACTCCCTTTATTATTTCCTGCAAAGCTGGTCTTTTTGTTATAAACTTTCGCAGCTTCTGTGTATCTGAATATTCTAAACTCACCCTCATTTTTGGAAAATAATCTTGCTGGATATAAAATTCTTGGCTGGCAGTTTTTCTCTTGCAGTATCTTAAATATATCATACCACTGCCTTCTTGCCTCCATGGTTTCTGATGAGAAATCGGCATTTAATCTTATTGGCCGATTTCTTAATAATCTTAATGCATATCCCTTATAGGTTATGCATTGCTTTTCTCTTGCTGCTCTCAGAATTCTCTCTTTGTCTTTGGCATTTGACATTCTGATTAGTATGTGTCTCGGAGTTGGTCTGTTCGGATTTATTCAGATGGGAGTACGTTGTGCTTCTTGGACACGAATATCCATGTCCTTCAATAGGGTTGGGAACTTTTCTACCATTATTTTTTTCAAATATTCCTTCTGCATCTTTTCCTTTCTCTTCTCCTTCTGGAACATCCATGACACATATGTTTGCATGTCTCTTGCTGTCATTTAGTTCCCTGAGACCCTGTTCAATTTTTTCTATTCTTTTCTTCATCTTTTCTTTTGTATGTTCACCTTCAGAGGCCATGTCTTTGAGCTCACCAATCCCTTCTTCTGCTTCCTCAAATCTGCTGTTATATGCCTCCAGTGTATTTTTAATTTCATTTATTGCACCTTTCATTCCCATAAGGTCTGCTCTTTTTCTATGTATGCTTTCAAATTCTTCTTTGTGCTCATCTAGTGTCTTCTTAAAATCCTTAATCTCTTTAGCCATTTCATTGAATTTATTAAGGAGATTTGTTTGAACATCTATGATTAGTTGTCTCAACTCCTTTATGTCATTTTCAGACTTCTCTTATTCCTTTAACTGGGCCATATCTTCTTGTCTCTTGGTCTGGCTTGTAATTTTTTGTTGGTGTTTTCGCATCTGGCTTGCTAGATGTATTTATTCTGGGAGCAGTTACTCCCTTTAGTTTAAAGCTTTCTTGTCTTTTCTCCCTTGCTGGTTGTGTAGTAGGAGCCTAGGATGTAGTTGGTGCTCTAAGCTATGGAGGCTGAAGCTGCCCATGTTGCCCCAGGAATTGATGAAGCTTCTCCCACCTTTCTCCTCTGTCAGGGGTAGGGACAGAGCTGCAGCCGTGTATAATAATCCAAGTTGGGTATGACAAGATTGTTTGTAGTTGCCCGGAGAGACTGATAAAGCTTTACACCCCTTCCTCACGTACTTTGGGCGGGGATTGAGCTATAGTTGTGGGCAGCAGTCTATGCTGTGTGGGTCCAAAATGACCAGAGTTACTCAGGTAAACTGATGGAGCACCAGACCCCCTCCTCCCTGCTGGAGGGGAACTGACCCTCTGGAGTGCCCAACAGTCCAATCCGTGTGGGCCAAATATGCCTGCAGTTGCCCTGAGAAGCTGAGGGAGTACTGTCCCTTCTGCTCTTTAGGGGTAGAAATGGAACCATTGACGCCCAACAGTTCAGTCCCTGTAGGCTGAAAGTACCCACTGTTGCCCAGAGTGGCTGAGGAAACACCAGCCCCCTCCTATCCTTTTGGGTGGTGAGGGTGGTTCTACAGGTACCCAACAGTTCAGTCCCTGTAGGCCGAGAATACCTGGCATTGCCCGGAGAGGCTGAGGAAACACCAGCCCCCTCCTATCCTATTAAGGCGTGGGGTTGGATCCACATGCACCCAACAGATCAGTCCCTGTAGGCTGAAAGTACCCACCGTTGTCCGGAGAGGCTGTGGAGATACCAGCCCCCTCCTATCCTACTGGGGGTGGGGGTGGATCCATAGGCATCCAACAGTCCAGTCCCTGCAGGCTTAAAGTCTGCCATTGCCCAGAAAGGCTGTGGAAACACCATCCCCCTCCTTTCCTATTGGTGGGTGAGGGTGGATTCACAAGTATCCACCAGTCCAGGCTGTGTGGGCTAAAGTTGCCCCATTGTGGACAGGGGTGGAGCCACAAGTGCCCAACAGTCAGGTTTGTGCAGGCAGAAAATGCCTGCAGTTGCCCTGAGAGGCTGAGGGAACACCAGCCTCCTCCTATCCTATGGGGGGACAGAGGTGGAGATGGACTCAAAAGCATTCAACAAACCAGTTCATGTGGGCTGAAAACTCCGGCCATTGCCTGGATAGGCCGAGGATACCCAGTACCTCTCCTATCCTATTGGGGTGCTGGCATGCAGCCCCAGGTGACTGACTATTCAGTCTGTGCTGGTGGAGAGCACTTGCAGTTGCCTGGAGAGCCTGGTGCAGGTCCCACCAGCTTCCTTTCTGCTGGAGGTGCAGGTGGAACCTAGTCTAGGGCTGCAGTCCGATCTTGGTGGAAAGAAGCCAGTCCCTAACTTCACTGGATTTTCAGTCAGCCAGGCTTCCCCTCACGCCGGGGCAGAGTCAAAATGGTGGCTACTGGACTCTTTCCAACTTGGATAGGCTCAAACCCTAGATGTTTCTAGGATTATACTTTAGCCAGCCCAGTCCACTAATCAGTAGCTGAGGTCGGTAGACAACCGTCTCTTCCTCCACCATTTATGGGTAATGAGGCTTCTAACTCCAGCCACAGAATAGCTCCTGAGGCAGCTTGCACCGCTGGAGTAGGATGGGCACCAGCGTCTGCGGTGTGGCTTGCAGTTTCCCAGAGAGGTTGTGCAGGTCCCCCCAGCTTCCTCCCTACAATCTGACCTGGGTGGAAAGAAGCCGGTCCCTACCATCACTGTGATTTTCAATCAGCCCCGCTTCCCCTCAGGCCGGGGGCAGAGTCAAAATAGCAGCTCCTGGCCTCCTTCTGACCTGGACAGGCTCAAAGTTTAGTTGTTCCTAGGATTATACTTTAGCCAGCCAAATTTACCAATCAGTAGCTGAAATTAGTGCCACATGTGTCTTCGTACCCAGTTTTTGGGAAACGGAGCTTTCAACTCCAACCACAGAATAGCTCCCGAGGTGGCTTGCACCACAGGCACCAACCTCTGCAGCGTGGAGGGCTCTACTCACGAATCCCCTCTGCAGATGGGTAGTCTCCTCCTTTCATTCTTTCAAGAAATATTGCAGGATACTCTTCTGGTCTCCTGAGGCCCCCAAACAGGTGCTCTAGGCTGCTCTGGGTGATTACCAACTGCCCTGCAGCACAAGCAGACTCCAGGAGCTCCTCACTCTGCCGCCATCTTGGCGCCTCCTCCTTTGGCTTCCTTTTGATTAATATTAGCATAGTATATCTTTTTCCATCCTTTACTTTTAGTCTATCTGTGTCTCTAAGGTGTGTTCTTGTAGGCAGCTGTAGTCTTGCCCTTTTTTTTATTTATCCAATATGATAAATTTTGCCTTTATCAGAGTGTTTATATCATCTGTGTTTAATGTTATTATCAATAAGGTTTGATTCAAATCTACTCTCTTGCTATTAGCTTTTTATTTATCCCATCTATTCTTTGCACTGTTTTTTTTTTCCCTGCCTTTTTTTGGTTTAACTGAGTTTTGTTTTGTTTTTTTAAGATTCATTTATTTCTCTACCCCCCGCCCTCGTTGTTTGCACTTGCTGTCTGCTCTCTGTGTGTTCTTCTGTGTTTGCTTGTCCTCTCTTTAGGCGGCTCAGGGAACCAATCCCAGGACCATCCAGAGTGGAGAGAGGCGTTGGATCTCTTGTGCCACCGTAGCTCCCTGGTCTGCCGCGTCTCCCATTGTCTCTCTTCTGCGTCTCTCTTTGCTGCATCATCTTGCTGCACCAGCTCTCCACACGGGCCAGCACTCCTGTGCAGGCCAGCATTCAGCATGGGCCAGCTCTCCATACAGACCAGCTTGCCTTTTACCAGGAGGCCCCAGGAATCGAACCCTGGACCTCCCCTGTGGTAGACGGGAGCCCAATCACTTGAGTCACATCCACTTCCCTTAACTAAGTATTTTTATCTGTTTTATTGCCACTATTGATTTATTAATTATGCCACTTTGTAGTTGATCTAGGGTTTGCAGTATTCATCTTTCACTCCATATTTCGTGTTAGAACCTTATAACAATATACCTGCATTTCTGTCTTGTCCTTTATGCTGTTGTGGTCATACATTCGACTTTTATTTCAGTTATAAGCTCCAAAATACCCTTAAATTGGGAAGTTTTTAGCCACTATTTCTTTGAATATTTTTTCTACTTCTTTCTCCTCTCTTAGTACTCCCATCATATATATGTTGGTGCACTTAATGGTCTCACATTTCTCTGAGGCTCTGTTCATTTTTCTTCATTTCTTTTTCCCTCTGTTATTTGGTTTGCATAATTTCTATTGATCTTTTTTCAAGTTTTCCAATTCTTTCTTCTGTAATTAATTTGTCAAACCCCTTTAGTGAATTTTTCATATCAGGTGTTATACTGTTCAATTCCAGAATTTCCACTTTTAAAATAATTTCTTTCTTTGTTCATATCTATTTGGTATGACGTTGTCATCACACCTTCCTTTACTTCTTTAGCCAGGGTTTCTGTTAGTTCTTTGAACATATTTTTGAAGTCTTTTTCTGTTAAATCCAGTGTCTGGTTGCTTTCACAGGCAGTTTGTGTTGCCTCCCTCTTCCCCCTTCTGCCCCAACTTGTGTGGGTCATACCTTCCTGTTTCTTTGTACATCCCCTGGTTTTTGTTGAAAACTGGACATTTTAGAGACTATGTTTAGTAACTGGGTATCATTTCCCTCACTTCTAGGGATTCTTATTGTTATTTGCTTGTTTATTTGGCTGGATTATTTTGGTGACATCTTTTCACAGCCACCCTCACATCCTACCCCCCACCGTGTTGCTGCTCAAGGAGACGCAGCTTTGGGTATGCCCGTGGTTGCCCTGGGATGACAATGGTGTTGGTAGGGTTCTCTTCCTTCCTTTCTCTTACTATACCCAGCTGTTAAACTCTACTTGTTGCAACCTATTGTTTTCAACATTGCTCTGAGACATAAATTCCTCTACAAACTAAACCAATCAAATTCTTGCTCCATGGAAGCAGTGGTTCTGATTCCATGAGTACTCCTCCCAGTTGTCTCCCCAGTTCTCTCCTGCAGGCTAGCTGACCAACTCAAATCTGTGAACCTCCTCCCAGTTACCTTTCACTACAGCCTCCACTGTTTTTGTCTGAGATCTATTGCAGTCTCTTTGGGGAGAGATTAGGAGCTATTGGTTTTATGACCTACTTCTCCCCCCAGGCAAAATCTCCAAAGGAGTCTGAAGCTGGGGGTGGGGACAATGCTATGCTTCTGTCCGAATGACACCTCTGTTTTAGGAGCTGAATATTCAGTGAAGAGGGAGCCTGAGGTCTTGGCTTTCCTCACCTGTCCTGGAGACTTATAAGCCAAGGCAGGGGTGATCAGGGCCCCAGAGTTCTCAGTAGTGTCATACCCAAGGTGGAGCCTCAGTTCTGTGAGTGGGGGCTGAGCCTCACCTCATGACTACAGTCGCCCAGAACTTTGCCTCAGCAACCAGTATCTGGGGGCAGGATGAGAAATGCTGATATCCTACTCTTCACAGAAAGCCTAAGGGTTTGAGGGAAAGGAAACTCTGTTCTTGGTTGTATCAGTCTGGAGGGGAGTTTCCATCTTGCCTTGCTTGCAGGGGGGGAAGGAGGGTGCAGTCTTGGTTCAAATACCACAGACTCTTACTTTCCTTACTGAATTTTCATCGATTTTTCTGAGTAGATGATTATTCATTTTCTGTATGCCCTTAGGACTATTTCCAAGGACTTTAAATCTATGTGTGTATATTTTTAAAAAAATAATTTTCACTGGTTTTACGGGGGAGCTCCTCATGCTGTCATGCCAGAAGTTACTCTCTAGTCAGTCAACCTTTTAAAGAAAGTGAAAAATGAGGAAAAAATGTCTTTTATATTTACTGACATAATTACCACTCTTAGTACTCTTCATTCCTTTGTGTAGATCTAAATCTACATTTGGTGTTTGTTAAGGATTGATTCACAAAAGGCATGTTTATGTCCCAATCCCAGTCCTGTGGATGTGGACCATTACAAATAAGATCTTTTCAAGAGTTACTTCAGCTGAATCAAGTTGGGCTTTAATCCAGATTACTGAAGTATAAACAGAGAGAGTCAAAGTATATAAACAGATTTAAAAAGTATAAACAGAAAGAAGGTCAAAATGGAGAGAGAAGCCACAGGGAGCAGCCATAAGTCACAAGTCAGTGAACCCAGAGGAGAAAGAAGACATTGCCATGTGCATTGCCATGGGACAGAAAAGCCAAGGACCAGCGATTGCTGGCAAGCAGCCCCAGAACTCCACAGTCTTCTGAGAGAAAGTATTGCCTTGCTAACACCCTGCTTTTGGACTTCTGCTAGTCTCAAAACTGTAAGCCAAATAAATTCCTGTTGTTTAAGTCAACCCATTGTACTTGTTTAGCAGCTAAGAAACTAAAAGTGTCCTTCTGCCTAAAGAACTTCCTCTAACATGTCTTGTAGTGCAGATCTTCTGGAAATGAATCCTGTCCATTTTGTTTGTCTAAAAAACAAACAAAAAAATTGCCTTTGTTTTTGGAAGATATTTTGGCTGAGTACAGAATTCTAGGTTGACAGTTTTGTTGTTTTTTTTCTCCTTTCAGTAAAGATATTTCTCCATGATTTTCTGACTTGCATATTTTCTGATGAGAAGTTTGTTTTAACTCTTATCTTTGTTCTTTTGTAAATAATGTGTTTTATTTTCGTGGCTGCTTTGCAGGTTTTCTTTTAATCTTTTGTTTTCAGCAATTTGATTATCATGTGCATTAGTTTTTTTTTTATTTTTTTATTTCTTCTTTCTTCAAATATTTTTTCTACCTCCTCCTTTTTTCTGGGACTCTACTTATACCTATGTTGGACCACTTGATAATGTTCCATAAATCACTGATGTCCTGTTCTTTTTCAATATATTTTTTCTCTCTGTGCTTCATTTTTAATAGATTCTATTACTGTCTTCAAGTTCGCCCTCTTTTTTTATGTAGTATCTAATCTCTTGTAAATACCATCCAGTGTATTTTTTCATTTAAGATATTTTTCATCACTAGATGTTCCATTTAGTTTTTTATGTTTTCTATTTCTCATCATGTTCATATTTTCCTTTATATCTGTGACATATTTATAACTGTGGTTCTAATGTCCTTTTCTGCTAAATTCATCATCTTGTCAATTCTAGATCTGTTCGTATTGGCTGATTTTTCTCCTAGTTATGGAGAAAAATTTCCTGCTTTGTCATATATGTAGCAATTTTTGATTGGATTTTTTTGATGGCTGGATTTTGTCATTGTCCTTTAAAGAGGTTGGATTTTCCTGGCAGGCAGTTAAGTTATTACAAATTAACTTGATTGTTTTGAATATGTCTTTAATCTCTTTTAGAGAGAGTCTACAATAGCCTTTACTTTCTGACTAATTTAGCTACATTTCTAACATGTGTCCCTTCTGGGGGCTACCTAATATCCTTCACATTCCAGTGACTCGACTCTTCATTGTAGTTGAAAA
Source organism: Cabassous unicinctus (assembly GCA_029593785.1). Classification (NCBI taxonomy): domain Eukaryota; kingdom Metazoa; phylum Chordata; class Mammalia; order Cingulata; family Chlamyphoridae; genus Cabassous; species Cabassous unicinctus. The sequence goes on along the minus strand of JAQZBX010079310.1, from coordinate 340 downwards.
GAACTAAAAAAAAATTCCTGGTGCTAGGTGAGCTCTGGAATCGTTAGTCTTAGAGCTCCCAGGTAATTGTTCTTTTCTCAGAAATCATTCTTTCCCAGCATCCTAGGATCTTTTCATGTTGTTTCAAAGGGATCTTTGGTTAGATATAAGTACTGGATCTAACAATTTCAGATCTTTCATTGTCTATGAAAAAAAACAAACAAACTCAGGATACTCTACCTTTGTCTTTCACAGTGGTTATCTCCATCAGAGGCAACTGAAAATTTCATGTCAAAAGAAATTTCGTTGGCACCCCCACAGTTTTATGAAATAAGAAGACTCGAAAACTTTGCCTCTCTCT
>JAQZBX010079309.1:0-14000 GCA_029593785.1 Cabassous unicinctus | reverse complement strand
AACTCAAAAAAAAAAAAAACCAATAAAATGCTGCAATGATCATTTCTGAGCATAAAGTCTTGTTTATATAGTAAAAGGTTTCTATATGGAAATGGACTTCCTGGTCAATGAGTATGCATGTCTTTAACAATATTTAAAAACTGCTGTACTAATTGGCAATAATGAAGACTTCCACTAGCAGCCTATCAGAGCTCTGATTTTTCTATTTTATCACCAGTTGTTAATATTGCAATACTTTCTATTTTTTTAGAAATTGATGCTTCTAAAACATACTTATTTTTAATTTGTGTTTCCCTGGTTGCTATTGAGGTTAAGCATCATCTCATGTTTGTGGGTGAATCATTTGGTTTCCCTCTGTTATAAATCACCTATTAATATTCTTTGCCTATTTAATTGGGTTATTGATTTCAAAGATTGAATATGTTTTGCATAATAAGCCACATTGGCTGCATGATTTTCAAAACACCTTAGCCAGGCTGTCATTTGTCTTTGTATTTTTTAATGGATTTTTTGATGCACAGAAGTTTTCAATTTATTATTGTTCAATTTATTAATCTTTATGAGATTTATACTTTTGTGTCTTAAGATATCCTTAATTCACCTCAAGTGCATAAACATAATCTGTCATATTATCTTCTAATAGATTATAAGTAAACTTTAGGCCTTTATTCCTCCCAAAATTTATTTTCATACTGTCCCATGATCAGGCATTTAATATTTGTCAGGACCCAGATAAGAAATATTGGCCAAAGACTAAACTTAATAGACACATACAGAATATTGCACCCTAAAACAGCAGGATATATTTTCTTCTCAAGTACTCATGCATGTTTCTCCAGGATAGACCACATATTGGATCACAAAGCAGATCTCAATAAATTCAACAAGATTGAAATATACAAAGCACTTTCTCTGACCATAATAGAATAAAGCTGGAAATCAACAACAGGCCCAAAAATAAAAAGGGAAAATTCACAAATATATGGAGGAAAAAACAACACACTTTTAAATAATCAGTGGATCAAAGAAGAAATTGCATGGGAATTCAATAAATATCTCAAGGCAAATGAAAACAAGAAAATAACATATCAGAACCTATGGGATGTGGCAAAGGCAGTGCTGAGAGGGAAATTTACAGCCCTCAGTGCTTACATTAAAAAAGAAGAAAGAGCTAAAATCAATAACCTACTACACAGCTGGAGGAACTAGAAAAAGAAGAGCAAACTAATCCCAAAGCAAGGAGAAAGAATGAAATAAGACCAGAAGAGAAATAAATGAAATTGAAAATAAAAAAAGCAATAGAGAGAATTAACAAAATCGAGTTGGTTCTTCAGAAAGATTAACAAAATCAACAAACATTTAGCTAGACTGACAAAGACAAAAAGAGAGAAGATGCAAATAAATACAAACAAAAATGAAAATGGGGACATTACTATAGACCCCACAGAAATAAAAGAAATCATAAGAGGATACTATGAACAACTCTATGCCAACAAACTAGACAATGTAGATGAAATGGAAAAATTCCTAGGAATGTGAAAACATCCTACACAGACCCTAGAGGAAATAGAAGACCTCAACAAACCAATCACAAGTAAAGAGATTAAAACAGTCATCACATAACTACGCAAAATGAAAAGCCCAGGACCAGATGGTTTCACAGGTGAGTTCTACCAAGCATCAAAGAAGATTTGATATCAATCTTACTCAAACTCTTTCAAAAAATTAAACAAACTCATTCTATGAAGCCAATATCACCCTCATACCAAAGCAGATAAATATATTATGAAAAAAGAAAATTATAGACCCATTTCCCTAATGAATACAGATGCAAAAATCCTCAACAAAATACTTGCTAATCAAATCCAGCAACACATTAAAAGAATCATTATCATGATCAAATAGGTTTTATACCAGTCATGCAAGGATGGTTCAACAAAAGAAAATCAATCAGCATAATACAACACATTAATAAATCAAAAAAGAAAAATCATACGAACTTATCAATTGATGCAAAAAAGGTATTTGACAAAATACAACATCTTTCTCGATAAAAATACAACAAAAGATAGGAATTGAAGGAAAGGTTCTCAACATGGTAAAGGCTATATATGAAACCCACAGCTAACATTGTGCTCATTGGTGAAAGACTGGAAGCTTTCCTGTTGAGACTGGGAACAAGACAAGAATTCTTACTGTCACCACTGTTGTTCAATATAGTACTAGATGTTCTAGATAGAGCAATCAGGGAAAAAAAGTAATAAAAGGCATCCAAATCAGAAAGGAAAAAGTAAAACTTTCCCTATTTGCCGATGATATGACCTGATACCTAGAAAGTCCTGAAAAATCTACCACAAAGCTGCTAGAGATAATAAATTATTTCAGCAGAGTGGTAAGATACAAAATTAATACAAAAATCAGTAGTGTTTATATACATTAGTCATGTGCAATCTGAGAAGGAAATCAGGAAAAAATTCCATTTACAGTAGCAAATAAAAGAATCAAATATTTAGGAATAAACTTAACCAAGAATGTAAAGCACTTGTATTCAGAAAATGCAATGCATTGCTAAAAGAAATTTAAAAATTACTAAATAAATGGAAGAACATTCCATGTTCATGGACTGGAAGACTAAATATCGTTAAGAGGTGAATTCTACCCAAATTGATATACAGATTCAATGCAAACCCGATAAAAAGTCCATGAGCATTTTTAAAGAAATGAAAAACACAATTATCAAATATATTTTAAAGGGTAAGGGGTTCTGAATAGCCAGAAACATCTTAAAAAGGAAAACTGAAGTTGAAGGACTCTCACTTCTGGACTTTAAATCACATTACCTAGCAACAGTGGTAAAAACAGCACAGTACTGGCATATAGATACAAAGACCAATGGAATTGAATTGATTGTTCAAAAACAGACCGTCATGTTGGTCAAGTACTTTTGACACGGCTGTTCAACCCACCCACCTGGGGCATAACAGTCTATTCAACAAATGATGCTGGGAGAACTGGATATCCATAGCCAAAAGAAAGAAAGAAGACCCCTACCTCACATCTTATTTAAAAAAATAACAACATGGATCAAAGACCTAAATATAAAATCTACAACCATAATGCTCCTAGAAGAAAATGTAGGGAAACATATTCAAGATGGTGGTAGATAAACCACACACTGAAAACATGAGCAACAAAATAAGACATGGATAAATGGGACCTACTCAAACTTAAACGCTTTTGTGATTCAAAGGACTTTGTCAAGAAAGTGAAAAGGCAGCCCACTCAATTGGAGGAAATATTTGGAAACCACATATCCGATAAGGATTTGATTTCCATTTCATACAACTCAGCAATAAAAGAGCAAGCAATCCAATTTAAAAAATGGTCAAAAGACTTAAATATACATTTCTCCAAAGAGGAAATATAAATGGCCAAAAAGCACATGAAAAAAATGTTCAACATCACTGGCTATTAGGGAAATGCAAATCAAAATGACAATGAGATATCTCACACTGTATAGAATAGCCATTATCAAAAAAAAACAAAAAACAGAAAACAGTAAGTGCTGGAGAGGATGTGGAGAAATAGGCACATTCCTTCACTGTTGATGGGAATGTAAAATGGTGCAGTCTCTGTGAAAGACAGTTTGGCAGATCCTCAGGAAGCTAAATACAGAACTGCCATATGACCCAGCAATTCCTCTACCAGGCATATATTCAGAAGAACTGTAAACTGTGACACCAACAGACATTAGCTCACTGATGTTCATAGCAGCATTATTCACAATTGCCAAAAGTTGGAAATAACCCAGGTGTCCATCAACCAATGAATGGATAAACAAATTGTGGCATATACATATGATGGAATACTATGCTGCCATAAGAAGAAATGAAATTGGGACATGTATGATAACATGGATTAACCTTGGAGACTTTATGTTAAGTGAAATAAGTGAGACATAAAAGGACAAATATTGCATGGTATCACTAATATAAACTAAATATGAAGAATAAATGCATAGACTTAAAATATAAAGTATAGGTTATTTGGTGATAATAGGAGGGCTGAGAAGGTGTACTGATTCTTAATATATGTAGAAGTTTTGATTAATGTGACTGTAAAAGTGTGGAAATGGATAGAGTTGCTGGTAACACATTATAGTGAGTAGAACTAACATAGCTGGTCTATAAATGGGATTGTGGCTGAAAAGGGGTAGTCTAGGGATGTAAATGTCAGTTGAAAGAAAGCTGGAGAATAATCTAGGGACTGAATAATATAGTGAACCCAGAGGTGGATGAGAATTGTGATTAATAGTACAAATATAAGAATGTCCTTCTATGAACTAGAACAAATGTATATCACTATAGCAAGGTGGTAAGAATGTGGAGAAGTGTGGAAAAATACAATTAATATAAACTATGGACTGTAGTTAACAGCAATACTGTAATATTCTTGGATCAATGCCAAAGATGTACTATGTTAAGAATAGGGTGGTATGGAAAAAATATACCAAATGCACGCTGCAGGTCATAGTTTGTGGTAAAATTCTGATGATATTATCTAATAATCTGTAACAAATATTCCAATGTAGTATGTTGGTGGAGGGATGTTGTATGGGAATTCCACACAGGTGCATGATTTTTTTAAGTTCACAACCTCTCTAATAAAAATATATTTAAAAAAGAAATATTGGTCAACGAAGGCTTGCTTTCCTCCAAAACACTTTCCTCCAAAGCCCATAGTGCCTGCTTTGTCAGAGGACCTAAACAGCATATCTATCGCCTCAGACACTCTGATCAGCTGCCTTATCAGGCTCAAGGAACAGAGTTGTTTTTACTTCAAACTGGACCATCGTGAAAGACTTCTCTAGTTCAGGGTCCCACTCAGATCTGGCAGCCTTTCAGATAACACAGAAAATGGGTAAGAAAAAGCTCAAATGCCTATGAAAATACTATTAGTGAGGGATAGGGATTTGTTTAATACAATAGGGAGTTGCGGAGTCTGTAGTGAACTGCATATTCTCAGACTAAAGGCATTCAAATTCAATTTTTAAAAAATACCTCTTAGTTTATAACTTCATACTTAAATAAAAAAGCAATAGAATTAGTCATGATAAAGTAAATGGGAGAAGAAAACAGGACATATGATTTTATTTAGGTGATAAGAACATATATCAGAATCTTTAAGCCGGCTTTTCATATTACACACATTCCTTCTTCCCTCACCCCAATACCAGTTCATAATCACTGAATCTCATGAAAGATGTGACAGATGGGGAAATGTTGCACCTGTGAATGGTGTAGACAGAAAAACTTAAAGTTCAATCTTTAAAGAGAGAGTATGGCTTTCAGGCCTGCCACATTCTCCAGGATTTAATTGAAATACTAAATATTTAATGAAAGAATGTATCCAACAGAATTAGACTAGAACAACAATAGAACATGGAAAAAGGAGAGGTTCAGAAGCAAATGTTGGTCGCACTGACCCATAAAGAAGCATGCCCTAACATTTCAATTATCGTTTGAAATTGTCAGGATACACCTTTACTGTGGCTATGAATTAAACATTTTAATCTCATGGCTAATATCCTTGTTCTGATTCCATCGATTCTGAGATTATTCAAGGCCACCCATGCATCACGCTTACTTAGAGCAAATGCAGTGGTATGACTAACAAATATCGAATCCACTTCTGCGTTTTTATTCTAAATAAACTAAATTGACATCCTGATTTTGTACCTTTGTTTTTTCTGAGCTTTAATAAGTCAGCTTCCTTGAATACAATTAGTTCTGAGCACACTGATGAGATGGAGTTTCTGAGCTTCCATGCCTTAAAGACCATAATCAGACGGGAAAGACTTTATAAGGTGAATGTGATGTTATGAATTGAGAGGAGGAACAGTCAGGCTTCTGCAGGCAATGCATCCTTGGTCTCATCCCAAGTGTCCTTCTTTTGACTGCCTGTTCTCTTCAATCTGCAATTACTTTCATTCTGCCACAAAACAAGGCCATCACTCAAGGCATAGTTTAAGAATAAATCTTTTAAACCATCCTGCATTCTCAAAGTCAGAACTATGTACTCTGTATAGCCTTGGCACTTGTTATATACACCTCACTTGTAACTTCTTTGAGTTAAAAACTAAATCATTGTGAATATTCTCACTGTCCTGATTTTGTGATAATCAGGGTAGGCTAATCATTGGCTATATTAGAAACCATGCATATGTCCCCAGACCTAAATTTTCTCCCTAGGTCTAGTTTTTAGAGTGCTGATGATAAACTAAGACTGATTTATTATATGACCATCCTGTATGGGAAAAGACTGTAACTCTAGTTATCTTCGGTCAGCCTTGAGATATAGCAGGGGGACGGATGTGGCTCAGATGGTTGGGCGTCCGTCTCCCATATGGAGGGAACTGCGTTCAATCCCCAGGACCTCCCGGTAAAAATTAAAAAAAGAAAAATATAGAAGGCGCAGGGGCCACCAGGCTCCATGAGCGGGTGCACCGCCAGGCCCCGTGACTGGGTGAGCAATCAGGCCCCACGAGCGGGTGAGCCCTCAGGCCCCACGCACAAGTGCACCGCCAGGTCTCACATGCTGGTGCGCCATCAGGCCCCATGCGCAAGTGTGCCGTCAGGGCCCATAAGCTACTCAGCAAGATGATGACGTAACAGGAGAGTGACACAAGGGAGACCCAAGATGAGACACCGAAAAACCAGGAACTAAGGTGGTGCAGGTGGTAGGATGCCTCTCTTCCACACTGGAGGTTCCAAGGATCAAATCCCAGTGAAGACAGGAGGAGAAGGATGAGAAGAGAGGGCAGGAAATGGACACAGAGTTGCCCAGTGAATGGACACAAAAACAGCAAAACAGGGTCAGGGGGGTGAAAATGGATAAAAGTAAATAAATAAATAAATCTTTTTAAAAAAAGTATAAGGGAGTAAGATTCGGACTATAGTTACTAGTAATACTTTGATGATGCTCTTTCATAATTTGCTAACAAATGTTTCACAGCAATGCAAAGTATTTGTGGTGGGGTGATGTGTGGGAGCCCTTTAAGATGTTATGCATGTTTGTTTTGTAAGTTCACAATGTTTACTGAACACTTATAGTTTATGTATGCTCATGTATGAATGATATACTTCAATAAATTGTGTAAAAAAATACTAAATCATATCCAATTTCTATAATCCTAAAAGCATCTTATAAAGTGATTTATAGATTATAGTAATTTCATAAATATATGTTGAATCAATTAGAAAAAACACAAGGTCCTCTACTGGCACTTGACTTAAAGTATGTTAGAGTCAGTCAAGATTAGGTGATTTCTCTTCATTGTATCAAGTGTTCTTATCAATCAAAGAAGAAAATGAGCACACCATAGGCACAGATGACAAATATGCAATACATATTTACAAAAGCAATAAAAAATGTTGTGTAAAATTATGAACACTGAATTAAATCAAATCAAATCAAATCAAATTAATTGAGGTACCACTTTTCAACCAACACATAGAGGAAGCTTTAAAAAGACACTTAATTTCTATATCTGGGAAAGTGAGAGAAAGAAATATTGATATGAGATGTTACTCAGATATACTTATGCTAAGAATATAGATTGATGTAATCTTTATAGAAGGAAATTTGGCAATATATATGAAAAGCCTTAAAATGTGTATGCCCAATAATTCTACTACTGAGAATTTATATAATAAAATAACCAGAAATGTATAAAATATTTATATTCAAGGAGTTTCAGTAGAACAATCCCATATACCACCCTACTATTAACACGTTGCATTGGTGTGGAACATTTGTTACAAATGATGAAAGCACATTTTCATAATTATACTATTTACTACAGTCCATGGTTTAGTTTAAGGTTCACTGCTTGTGTTATATAGTTCCAAAAATCTGTTATTTTTTTTTTTATTTTTATCCTAGTAACATATATACAACCTAAAATTTCCCCTTTTAACAACATTCATATATATCATTCAGAGCTGTTAATTATGTTCATACTGTTGTGCTACCATGAACACCATCCATTACCAAAACTTTTCCATTGTCCCAAACAGAAATTCTGTATATTTTAAACATTATTGCCTTTTTCTTCAGTAACCTATATTCTAGATTCTGACTCTATGAGTTAGCTTATTCTAATTATTTCATATCGGTGAGATCATAAAATATCTGACCTTTTAGTTGGTTTATTTCACTCAATATAATGTCTTCAAGGTTCATCCATGTTGTCACATGTATAAAAACTTCATTCCTCTTTAAAGCTAAATAATATTCCATTATATGCATGCACTACATTTTGTTTATACATTCATCATTGATGAAAACCTGGGTTGCTCTCATCTTTTGGCAAATGTGAATGATGTCTCTGTGAACCCCAGTGTGCAAATATCTGTTTGAGCCCTGATTTTCAATTTTACATTCCACCAACAATTAATGAGTGTTCCTATTTTCTCCACATCCCCTTCAACACTTGTATTTTTTTTGTTTTGTTTTTTTTAATAATAGTAGACATTCTAGTGGGTGTGAAATGGTTTTTTGGTTTTGATTTGTACTTCCGTCATGGCTAATCATGTTGAGCATCTTTTCATTTGCTTTTTAGCCATATGTATATCTTCTTTGTTTAAATATCTATACAAACCTTTTTCCCATTTTTTAATTTTAATTGGGATGATTGTCTTTTTGCTGTTGAACTGAAGGATTTCTTTATATATTCTGGATATTAAACACTTATCTGATATGCAGTTTCCAGATATTTTCTCCCATTGTATAGGTTGTAGTTCTATTTTCATGATTAACTCCTTTCTCATGCAAAACTTTTTCTTTTTGATGAGGTCCCATTTATCTAGTTTTTTCTTTTGTTGCTTGTGTTTTAGGTGAAAAGTCTAAGAAACTATTGCCTAACACAAGGTCCTGAAAATGCATCCTTACGTTTTGTTCTAGAAGTATTTTTTTCAATTTTTTTATTAGAGAAGTTGTGAGTTTACAAAACAATCGTGCATACCACACAGGATACCCATGCATTCCCCCAGCATCAACATCGTGCATTGTTGTGGAACATTTGTTACAAATGATGAAAGTGTATCATCGAAATATTACTGCTAACTATATTCCATACCTTACATTTGGTGTATTTTCCCACAAACCACCCTATTATCAACACCATGTATTAGTATTGTATATTTGATATAGTTCATGAGAGAACGGTGTCATATTTGTACTGTTAACCATAGCCCATCATCCACCACAGGGCTCACCATGTTATATAGTACTGTGCCTTGTAAAATCCATCCAAAGGGTACACTAAGGCTCTCAGTTTCATCACAGAGCTGTGCTGTCATCACCTCGGGAAATTTTGGAACATTTTCATTACTCTGAAAGGAAGAATTTCAAATTCCCTTATACCCCTATTGTTGACCCTCATCCACCACCAAAATCACTGTTATACAGTCCAGGTTATCCTCTAGCTTCCTTTCAATTGGCATTTACATTCCTAGACTACCTCTTTCAGCCACAATCACATTTATAAATCAGCAGTGTTATTTATACTCACTATGTGTATAATGTGTATATTCAGAAGAACTGCTTTCCGTTCTTCTGAATATATTCCTAGTAGCGGGATTGCTGGATCATACAGAAGTTAAATATTTAGCTTCCTGAGGAACCACCAAACTGTCTTCCACAGAGGCTGCACCATTCTACATTCCCATCAACAGTGAAGACGTGTTCCTATTTCTCCACATTCTTTCCAGCACTTGTTTTCTTTTTTTAATAATGGCCATTCTATAAGTTCTGAAATGATATCTCATTGTAGTTTTGATCTGCATTTCCCTAATAGCGAGGGATGTTGAACATCTTTTCATGTTCATTTTGGCCATTTGTATTACCTCTTTGTAAAAATGTATATTCAAGTCTTTTGCCCAATTTTTAATTGGGTTGCTTGTCTTTTTATCGTTGAGTTGTAGCATCTCTTTATATAACATGGAAATCAAACCCTTATCCGATATGTGGTTTCCAAATATTTTCTCCCATTGAATAGAGGATGCCTTTTCATCATCTTGACAAAGTCACTTGAAAAAGCATTCAATTTTGAGGAGGACCTGTTTACTTTTTTTTTTTTTTTTTTAATTTCATTGCTCGTACTTTGGGTGTGAGATTTAAGAAACCACCACCTACTACACGATTTTAAAGATGTTTCCCTACATTTTCTTCTAGGAGTCCTATGGTTCTAGCTTTTATATTTAGGTAATTGATCCATTTTGAGTTAATTTTTGTATAAAGTGTGAGATAGGGGTCCTCTTTCTTTCTTTTGGATGTGGATATCCAGTTCTCCCAGCACCATTTGTTGAATAGACAGTTCTGACAGTCTAGCTGAGTAGGTTTGACAGCCTTATCAAATGTCACTTTACCATAAATGTGAGGGTCTATTTCTGAACTCTCAATTCAATTTCACTTTATGCCAGCACCATACTGTTTTCACCACTGTAGCTAAGTAATATGTTTTAAAGTCAGGAAGTGAGAGTCCTCCAACTTCGTTAATATTTTTAAGTTATTTTTGGCTATTCAATGCCCATTATCCTTCCAAATAAATTTGATAATTGACTTTTCTATTTCTGTAAAAGAAGCTGTTGGAATTTTTATTGGATTGCATTGTATCTGTAAATCAATTTGAGCAGAAATGACATCTTAACAATATTTAGCCTTTCAATTCATGAACACAGAATGTCTTTCCATTTGTTTAGGTCATCATTGATTTCTTTCAGCAATGTTTTGTAGTTTTCTGAATTCAGGTTCTTTGTGCCCTTGGTTTAGCTTATTACTAAATATTTGATTTTTTTATTCACTATTATAAATGGAATTTTTTCCCTGACTTCCTCCTCAGATAGCTCATTATTAGTGTAAATAAAAGCTACTGATTTTTGCATACCAATCTTGTATCCCACTACTTTGCATAGCTTGTTTATTAGTGCTAGTAGCTTTGATGGGGATTTTTCAGTATATCTACATATTTGATCAAATCATTAGCAAATAGAAAGAGTTTTACTTTTTCCTTTCCTATTTGGGTGCCTTTTCTGTCTTTTTCTTGCCTAATTTCTTTAGCTAGAACTTCTAGCACAATATTGAAAAACACTTGTGACAGTAGGCATCCTTGTCTTGCTTTTCTAATCTCACCAGGAAAGCTTTCAATCTTTCACCATTGAGTACAATGTCAGCTGTGGGTTTTCATATAAACACTTTATCATGTTAAGAAAGTTTCCTTCTATTACCTTTCAGAATGTTTTTATCAAAAAAGGATGCTGTATTTTGTCAAATGTCTTTTTTGCATCAATCAAGATGATCGTGTGGTTTTTCTTCTTCAATGTATTAAAGTGGTTTATTACACTGATTGATTTTCTTGTGTTAAATTACCCTTGCATAACTGGGATAAAACTCACTTGATAGTCATGTAAAATACTTTTAAGGTGCTTTTGGATTTGATTGGCAAGTATTTTGTTGAGGATTTTTGCATCTACATTTATTAAAGAAATTGATCTGTAGTCTTCTTTTTTCGAGTATCTTTATCTGGCTTTGGTATTAGGATGAGGTTGGATTCCTAGAATGAGTTTGGTAGCCTTCGCTCCTGCACAATATTTTTGAACAGTTTGAGCAAGGTTGGTATTAAATCTTCTCTTAATGATAGGTAAAATTCACCTGTGAAGCCATCTGGTCCTGGGTTTATCCTCTTTGGGAGGTTTTGGATGAGTGTTTCAATCTCTACTTGTGATTGGTTTGTTGAGGTCTTCTAATTCTTCTAGGGTCAACGTGGTTGTTTGTGTCTTTCTAGGAATTTTTCCATCTCATCTGCATTGTCTAGTTTGATGGCATGCAGTTGTTCACAGTATCCTCTTGTGATCTCTTTCATCTCTCTGGGGTAAGTGGTAATGTTCCCATTTCTATTTCTGATTTTATTTATTTGCATCTTCTCTTTTTTGTTTGTCAGTCTAGCTAAGGGTTTATCAATTTTGTTAATCTTCTCTAAGAAACAATTTTTGGTTTTGTTAATTCTAGTTCTTTTTTGTTCTCCATTTCATTTATTTCTGCTCTAATCTTTGTTATTTCATTCCTTCTCCTTTCTTTGGGATTAGTTGCTGTTCTTTTTCTAGTTCCTCCATGGTTGCAGTGACATCTTTGATTTTAGCTCTTCCTTCATTTTTTTGTTTGTTTGTTTGTTTGTTTGTTTGTTTTTTACCGGGAGGTCCCGGGGATCGAACCCAGGTCCCTCCATATGGGAGACAGATGCCCAACCATTTGAGCCACATCCGTCCTCCTCTTCCTTCATTTTTAATGTAAACATTTAGGGCTATGGTTTTCCCACTCAGCATTTCGTTCAGTACATCCCACAGGCTTTGATATATTCTATTCTTGTTTTCATTTGTCTTGAGATATTTACTGGTTTCTCTTGCAATTTCTTCTTTGACCAACCGAATATTTAGGAGCTTGTTGTTTAACCTCCATATATTTGTGAATTTTCCCTTTTTCTGTTCATTATTGATTTCCAGCTTTATTCTATTATGATCAGAGAACGTGCTTTGTATAATTTCAAACTTTTTAATCTTCTTAAGACCTGTTTTGTAAACCAACACATGATCCATCCTGGAGAAAGATCCATGAGCCCTTGAAAACAATGCATATCCTGCTGTTTGGGGGTGTAATGGTCTATATAGGCATGTTAGGTCTAATTCATTTGTTGCATTATTTAAACTCTCCATTTTCTTATTGATCCTCTGTCCAGACGTTCTATCCAATGATGAGAGTGGTGTGTTGAAGTCTCCAACTATTATTGTAGAGACATCTATTTCTCCCTTCAATTTTGCCAGTGTTTGCCCCATGTATTTGGGATACCCAGGTTAGGTGCATAAGTATTTATTATAGTTATTTCTTCTTGGTGAATTGCCCCTTTTATTAATCTATAATGATCTTATTCATCTCTTAGAACAGTTTTATATTTTAAAATCTATTTTGTCTAATATTAGTGTAGCTGCTTCATCTCTTTTTAGGTTACTATTTGCATGGAATATCTTTTTCCAACCTTTCACTTTCACCCTATTTGTGTTCTTGCATCCAAGGTGAGTCTCTTATAGATTGTATATAGAAGGCTTGTATTTTTTATCCATTCTGCCAGTTGTTTCTTTTGATTGGTGAGTGCAATCCATTAACATTTAATGTTATTACTGTAAAAGCATTATTTACTTCATTCACTTTATCCTTTGGTTTTCCATTGTCATATTTTACTATTGTTTATCTTTCAAACCTTTTAGTACTCTTAATAATAATCTTCATTTCTACACTCCTCTCCAAGCCTCTCTTTTCTGTATTTTCCCTTCAGCCTGCATCACTCCCTTTAGTATCTCTTGTAAATCTAATCTCTTGGTGACATACTGCCTCAGTTTTTGTTCATCTGGAAAGACTTTACTTTCACCCTCATTTTTGAAGGACAGTTTTGCTGGATAAAGAATTCTTGACTGGCAGTTTTTATCTTTCATTACATTAATATATCATACCACTACCTTCTCATCACCATGATTTCTGATGAGAAATAGGCACTTAACCTTATTGATCATCCCTTGTATGTGATGAATTGCTTTTCTCTTGCTGCTTTCAGAATTTGCTCTTTTTCTCTGGCATATGAAATTCTGAATAGTAGGTGTCTCAGGGTAGGTCTATTCAGATTTATTCTCTTTGAGTGTATTGTCCTCCTTGGATATTAATACATATGTTTTTCATAACGGTTGGGAAAACTTCAGCCATGATTTCCTCAAATATTCTTTCTGACCTTTTTCTGTCCTCTTCTCCTTCTGGGACACCAATAATGCATGTGTTTGTGCATTTTGCACTGTCGTTCATTTCTCTGAGACCCTGTTCAAGTTTTTTCCATTCTTTTCTCTTTCTGTTCTTCTGTCTTTTCTTTTTTTTTTTTTAACATTTTATTTTTTATTTTT
>JAQZBX010079308.1:0-13999 GCA_029593785.1 Cabassous unicinctus | reverse complement strand
CATGGGGTGGGGTTCTCCTGGGTCTTCGGCTTCACCAACCTGGGGGTGCCTCTTTCTGGGTCAGAGAGGTTGGTGGAGAATCCAGAGTGCGTTTTCGGGGAGAAGTCGAGGGGTCTCAACCGTCAGGCCTCCCCTGCCATCATGATCTCGGTCACAGGGGTCCCTCTGCAGCCTGCCACACAGATCACCCACCCAGTTTGCACCACTCCCAGCTGGGGGCTCTGAGGGGCAGGGGAGCCAAGTGGGGCAGGCCAGAGCCTGATGGTCCAGCCCCCAGCTCCCAAGAGAGAGGCATGAGGGGACCCTGTGGCCCGACCTGGCCACCAGCTTCCCCATAGCACACCCCCAGGCCTCTGGCCTCTGGCCGGGGCCTATCTTGGGGTGTACCCCAGGGTGTATGTGTGCACCCGTGTGAGGGATGTGCATGTGAGGAGGGGTGTCACTGGGTGTAGGTGTGCGTGGGGTGCACATTGGAGTCATGTGACCACGTGCACCCCATGCAAGGGCTGGGGATTTGGGCCCTTAAGGGGCCATCAAGTCTTCCTCTGCTGGGGTGGTTGGCCCATGATTTTTCTGGTCAAACTTTAATGGCCAGATCTCTACTTTGCAGGGCTCAGCCTGACCTTGGGTGGCCCAGCCCCTGATCTTGTTAAGTCAAATCCCTGACTTTGGATAGTCCAGCCTCTGAGCTTAGGTGGGCTAGCCCCTGACTCTGAATGGTCCAGCCTCTGGCCTTGGCTGGTCCAGCCTTTGGCCCTGGATGCTTCAACCTCTGGCCTTGGGTGTTCTTGTCCCTAAGTTGGGGCAGCCCAGCCTATGAGCCTAGATTTCCCTGTTGAGGAACTTGGAATCTGTCTTTAGGGACTTTTGGGTGACACCATTCCTCATTTTAGTCAAGAATAGCATCTGCTGACCACAGCCTGGTGTCTCAGGATGAGCCATCCTTCCTTTGCCTGCACTTCCTCTCAGACATGGGGCAGCTTCCCTCTGAGTCCCAAAGGCTCTACTCTGCTCAAGTTCCCTGATCAGTGCTCAGATTAAGTCCCACCACGACCCTGAATTTCCCTTCCTTTTGCCTTCTCACCCTGGTTAGCCCTTCTCCAAGACTCAGCTCTGCCCTGCATCTTCCTGGAAGCCTGCCCTGCCCTTCTTCCCTAGACTTCCACAAGTGCCCTGTGCTGCCATTTTACAAGTGGGGAAACTGAGGCAGGAAGAAGTTAATTGGCTTGTCTCAAAGTCACAGAGAAAATGAGTGGCACAGCTTCGCATGACTCCCCAGACTGCTGGGCCCTGGCTGTGATGCATAACCACTGCCGCCCCCCTCACTTGGCCCCACAGATATGAAGTGGGTGGTCCTGGGCAGGGGCTGGTGGGGAGGAGGGACCCTGAGTAGGAGAGCTGGCCTTGGTGGGGCAGTGGGGACCAGCTTCCGCAAACTCTGCCCTTACACCAGCTTGGCCTGCCCCTTCATTCCCTCATTTTCCAGCAAGCATTTATTGAGCACGTACTGTATGCCAGGTGTGCTTGGCGAACAGCCAGGGGCCCCGTGTGACTGGAGAAGGAGGAACCAGGGGGAGGGCACGGGGGAAGACATCTGAGGGTGATGGGGTCAGATTGTGCAGGGCCTCGTGGACCACAGAGGAGGGACGGCCCTCTGGCTGCTCTGGAGGAGATGTTGTGGGACAAGAGGGTGGAGGCAGGGAGGCCCAGAAGAGAGGTACTGTGTCCTCCGTTTAGGCGAGGCTAGTGGCTGGACCTGGGTGGCAGCTGTGGGGAGGAGAGAGGGGAGGGCAGTGGGGGAGGAGAAGGGTCATCGAGGTGCAAGTACTCAGGGCTTCATTGTCAGCCAAGGTGAGTCAATATCCTTCCTGGGCCACATCTCCCATGGAGCTATTTCTTCTCTCCTATGTGCCCCTGAGTGTGTGTCCTCCTACCTCTTAAGGTGTGGGGGGCAAGGGGTGTCAGCCGCTGGGCCAAGAGCTCAAACTCCACTGTCCTGAACTGAAGCCATCTCCCCTGGTGCCTCCAGTCCACTGCCCATCCAGCTGTATCCCTTCCCCCTCCCCATCCAAATGTCACCTCCTAAACAACCCCTCACACCCCCTCTCCGTCTGCGTCTCCTCCAGCTGAAAAGTACTGCATCGGTCTGAGCCCCATTTCCCGCACACCTGGACCCCTCCCCCTGCTGTCCTCCTTCCTTCCTCTCCCCGAACCACTCAGAGCCACAGGGATATTTTCAAATGGCAAATCTGTTAATGTGGTTTTTCTCCAACTTAAAGTCCTGCCAAAGCTCTTGTGATAAAGCCTCGTCTCTTTGTCCTTGTCCCCAAGCCTCTATGTGGTCTGGCCTGCACTGCACACACACTGGCCTTCCTGTGGCCACTCAGACACTCCTGCTTGTCCTGCCACTGGGCCTTTGCACCTGCTCTTCCCTCTGCCTGCTATGCCCTCCTCCCCCCTTTTGCCCATCCTCATCCCCCAAGCTCAGCTCAGTGGTCTTGCATGGGGGAAATCCTTCCCTGGCTGCCCCATGCTTGATGCACTTTATTTGGGTGACTGTTTGGTCAGTGCCTGTAGATGCCCCAAGGATGGGGTTCTCATCTGTCCTGCTCACTGCTGTACCCCATGGCCAGACCCTCCAAGCAGGTGCTCTGTGACTGTCTGGGCATTTGGGTGCTGAGATGAAACAAAGATGTGGGTCACTATTGGTGGTGCACAGACCTGGACTGGGACACGCTGGAGGACAGGTTTAGAGCAGTTAGCTGGGGATGGAGCCAAGGGAGGCCCGGCTTAGGGCCTCTGTCCCCGCATCAGGGGAAGCTATTTTCAACTCCTGGAAACAGGAAGTGAGTCATGGCCTGAGAAGGCCGGACGAACACTCGGCACCTCGGGTGCGATTGATGCCCGCCTTGACGGAAGGGTCTCACCACCGCCCAGGGAAGCAGGAAGGAGGCCTGAAGGAAGAGGATAGGAGGGGAGACCTCTTTCCCCTGCAAAACAGGCGGCCCTGGGGGGCCCTCGCGGAAGCTGATGAGGTCAGCCCAGATGCAGCCATCCCGGCCCATTGTCTAGCCACACCTGAGGCCGGCCCAGCCGCGCAAGAGTGGCCACTCGCCCAAGCCCTCCAACCTGATGGATGCTTCCATGAGCCAGGTCCTGCATGCTAGCTCGTTTACTCCCCACCTGAGGTGGTGGTGGTGGGGGGGAATCTCATTAGCTCCAGTTTACAGATGAGGAAACAGAGGGTCCAAGAGGAGCAGGGACTTGCAAAGCCACAAAGTCAGTGAGGAGTAGCTCCAGTAGGGGAATCCAGGTCTGTGTGACTCTGGAGGTCTCTCTGGCTTCCAAGCTTCAAGGGGAATGGGGGATTTGGGGGACTCCAGAACTGTTCCGGAGGCAGCCACCCTTTTCATGGTGGCCCGGAAACTTTGGGAAGCATGGCTGAGTCCTGGCTGGAGTGGGCTCAGGGAAGGGGATACAGACCCATGTCCTCTTCTCTAGGCCCCCCTGTCTCCCAGGTCCCACCAGGCTTATGTTCTAGTCTTGGCTCAGTCTCTAGCTGAAAACAGGGGCAGGTGAGTGCCCCCACCTTGGGCCTTGATTTCCCCCATCTGCACTCAAGAGCTTGGCTGGCCAGGCTTGGCCAAGGCCAGGAGCATGAGGCAGAGAGCATGGCTGTAGCTGGGAAAGCGCCCCAAGCTGGGGCTAACTGGGCAGGGGGCTCGGAGCTGTCTCTGTGGGCTAAGGACCCATTTTCCCCTCTGCGTAGGTGGTGGGAGGGCATCTGCTTTGGGGACATCCCCTGTCCTGGGCAAGGGGTGGCACAGGCCTAGCTGTGGTTGGCCCTGCCAGGAGGGAGGAGGACCCCGTGGGCAATTCAATTCCTCAGCTGGCCCGTGTCACCCCTATCCCTGCCTCCTCCATTCTCACTTCCCCTCAGCAGTGCCCATGGGCAGAGCTGGGCACCCCTGCCCCATAGGAATGGAGGACTCCCCGGCCTGAGCTCCAGCACCTGGGGTTGGATGGGCTGTGCAGCTACAAATGGCTACCCTGAGACCCGGCCACCAAGAGTGGGCACTACTGGGTCACGATGTTATAGAGACGCACAGCCAGGCAGGGCAAACCCACAGACACCTTGTCTGGTTGAGATCTCTGGGTGGGAGGTTTCAAGGGGTTTCTGAAGTTTTTCTTTCTTTGTGTTTGAATCTTCTAAGTTTTCCTCAAAGGATGTGTATTATTTGTGCTAAAATATAATTATGGGAGATGAGTTATTTGACATGGTCCTGCTTCTAAAATAAAGTGACAACTACCTTTGCCTGTTTAAAAAATAAACATCGGGGGAGAGCCATGGCGGGGGGTCGTGGGTTCTGGTGGGTTTTTATAGGGAGTTGGAGGTCAAAGGGGCAGCTGGTGCTAGCAGCAAGGGTCGGGGCACAGGCTGGTGGTGAGTCCGGGCTGCTCCATGGACACTGATGGGGGGGCACTCAGCCTGCATCAACCTAGCACAGGACCTGTGGTCACCTACAGTGCTGAGGACAGGACACTGTTCGTTTTTGCAGGTGGGAGGAATAGACTCATCCGTGTTGGGGTCACCCAGCCGAAAAGAGGTCAAACCTGACTGCCAGGGTTGCCACCCCCAGACCCTCTGCCACATCACAGCACAACTTCCACTGCTGGACTCAGTCCCGGGGGGGCCCATGGGGCCACGTTGAGAGGCATCATCAGCGGAATCCCCGCTCTGCAACTTCCAAGCTGTGTAGCCTCTGGCATGTCCCTGTACTGCTCTGTGCCTCAGTTTCCTCCTCAACGTCGTGGGGGCATGGGGTAGAGGCAGGTACACCTGAGCTATGTCTGCTGTTTGCCGGACCTCGGGCTTAGCACCAAGCACACGCATGAGTGGGGGCGCGGCAGCGTGGGAGAACGTTAGAGTCCAGTTGATTATCCAGCAGCGGGGTAAACCAGTAGGTGTTTATCCAGAGGGTGCCTCCCTCTGCCGCATCTCTCTCCATTCAAGCCCCTCCCCCCTCACAGGCCTCAAGGCCGCCCAAGGGGCTTGGGCATTGGAAGCCTCTTAGGATGCCCCCCGCCCCTCAGGAGCGGCAGAGGCAGCCTGGGGCCCGGGCGCCCTCGATGCTGGTCCCGTGCGGAGAGGTTAAGTGAGGAGCCTCGGAAAAGCCTCTTAAATGCCTGCAGCCACGCCGTGATTTACAGCAGGTTTGAGTCCCCCCAGCCCATAATTCACTTCCCATTTGCATGACCCTTGGCCCCCGCCCCGAGGATGCTGGGAGAAGGGGGGGGGGTGTCGCGCTATTTTTAGCGCCAGTAGCTGAGGGGTGGGATGTGATTTATGGGGCAGGGACTCCGCTTGCGCCTGGGTGCCCTGGCCCCTCGCAGCCAAGCAACCCCAGCACCTCGGCGCGGACCCCAGCTCCTGGCCCAGCTGAGCGCGTTACGCACCTACAGAAAACGCCGGGTCCGTTCAGGTTAGTTCCGCCAGGTGGCGCTGTGACACCCCCACCCCCATCTTACAGAGAAAGAAACCCGCCCAGAGAGGCGAACTCGTCGGACAGTCTGAGTCGAGCATTTGTGCGCTGTTCCATCCACATCCTCTCCGTGCCTAGGCTTCCCAACCCGACCCCCTGGCCCTCTGTCTGACTTTCCCTTCTATTTTCTCCCCAACTGCCCCAGATAAAGATGAGAGTCGCGGAGCAGGGACGGGGTCCCCCTTTCCGTGCGCAATTCAGCTGGTGTTCTTTGAAAGCCATCGGGTGCTGGGCGCAGAGTCTCATGCCTAGGAACGGCCCATAAAGTAAAAAGACCAGTATGAGAGGGAGGGAGGTGCTAACGCCAATTCAGCCTTAGTGGGGGGTGGCCAGGGAGGGCTTCCTGGAGGAGGTGATGCCTGATCTCAAGGAACCACAGAAGCTGCCAACTCGGGGGGAGAGGGTCAAGAAGGAGGGAACAGCATGCGCAAACACGCAGAGGCAGGAAAGAGCACACCCTACTGCTTTTCCTACTGCTTGTGGGCTTAGAATGCCTCCCTCACCTCGTGAAACCTCCCCTCACAGACCTCGTCAGCCCACGCCTTTCCTCTCCTGGCAGCTCCTCCAAAGACCGGAAGAAGAGGTGGGAATCCAATCCCACTGCTCTCAGATGAGGAAAAACTGCTCAGAAGGGGGGAAAAAAATAACATTAATTCCATTGTCTCTGCTCCCAGATCCTGCCTGAAAAACAAAAACAAAATCAAACCCCAGCTGGGGAGGCTTTATCCGTCAAAGCTTTCAAGTAGGGGGACTGAATGGTAGATACCTCCCCAGACCCCCATGCATGGATTTGGCAGATACCTCCGTGTACCTACCACACAGCTTGACAATTACCTCCGTGGTGGAGGCTGCAGAGGTGGGGTGAGGCCCTCTGCTGACATTGATTGAGTGCTGATTGTGTGCCCCGTGCTTTTCACTAATCATTTCATTTAATCCTCAAACAGTCTGAGAAGGCAGGTGATGCTATGATCAGTCCCTTTTGCAGACTTGGAACAGAGGGGCCTTGCCACGTGTCCTTGGTCCCTCAGCCAGAGCTGGGATTTGAACCTGGGTCTTTCTGACACTGGAGCCCCACCATTTACAGGGCTCTAGGAGGAGTTAATTAGGGAGGAAACCAAAGTGGGGTCCAAGCCCACTTCTGGCATTTCCCGCTATGTCTACTCACACTCCGAAGGACGGGGAGCTCACTCAGTCAACCATTTTCACATATTTCACATTGTTAGAAATTTCCACACCACCCCACCCTGACCATCCCAGGCCCAGCCAAGCCCCCACCCCAGCATGACCAGGAGGCTGTGGAGTGATAGGAATGGGACTGAAGATCCAACCTAATGAGAAACTTTGGCCTCCATGATCTCAGGAAGCTTTCCCATAAAGAACTTCCCAGCTTCTGATCAGGTTTGGGATCCAGGCATTTGGGGGCCCTGGGAGCTAAGCATACGTCCCCTGAAGCCAGCCAGGCTCCTTAGGACTGTTACTGACCTCCATGGCCCAGGGCATCCACCTTCAATGCCCCTCCATGCCTTCTGACCTTACCTCAAGCTGGCTAACCTGGTTCACTGCTTTGGACTTGACACAACCCCTGTCTGAGATCAATATCCACATATTGGTATGATGCAAGGGGTACTACCACTATCCAGCGCTGTGCCTGAAATCCACCATGAGAACTTGAAACCAGCCTGTTGGCTCTAAATGAAGCCTGAAGATGAGGGCGAAGAATGGGAGGCCCCAAGAAGGAAAGGACATCAGGCTCCTCACAGCACTACAGCTCCTTGGGGGAAATCCCATGTGGCTCCTCCTAGGCCCTCGAATGGCCTTGTGGACAGCGTCACCCTCTTCACTAGGTTGGGGGCCTCCTAAGTGCCTGCTCGGCGCTTTCCATTCCCACCACAGGCCTCCGAGGTGGGTATAATAGGGCCCATTTTACACATAGGGAAACTGAAGCCCAAGACACTTTGTTGGTGGCTCCAGAAGTAGCAGGAGGCTCCCCGGGCAGGCCAAGCTGCCCCCCATGGAGTGGCCTGGGTGTCTCCTCCTTCCCACTTCCCTCTATGGTTGACCTCAATGGCCCTGGTTTGGTTTTTCCCAGAACTGAGGCCGGAAGCGCAGGTCCCGAGTGTTTGTTCAGGCCGGGCTGGGGCTCCTGGCTGGCGAGGCGGAAATGGCCGCAAGATGTTTGTCCAAGTGGGGGTGAGGCTCAGCCACCAGGAGGAGAGCAAAAGAGCCAGAGGAGAAGGAGGTCTGAGTCAGCACGGCCTGTGGCCTGGGTGCTCACCACAGGAGCAGGCTGCACACAGTAGGCACTGGGTGGGTGAGTGAGGTGGGAAGGAGATGCTGGTACCTCCTTCAGACAGGGGCTCAGGCCCCAACCTCCATCACCCCCCACTCCTCTCTGCCCTTCCCCTATTGATCCTGTGGGGAAAGCTGCTAGCTCCACCTCCCAAACATTGCAAGAGTCTGACCCCTCTTCCCCAACCCAGCTCTGCCAGGCCTAGCTACCAGGTTGGTGCCTGGACTGTTGCAGTAGCTTCCTCCCTGGTCTCCCCGCTGCCACCCTCACTCCAGTAGCCCGAGGGACCTTACTAACATGAAAGTCAAAGCTTCTCCCTCCTCTGCTCAACACCCTCCCTCAGACCCCCGTGACCACTCCAACCCCCGCTCCGGCTCCCACCTTTGCTCTCTGCTCCAGCAACACTGGCTCCTGGCTGTTCTTGTGGCACTAAGCCTTCCCTTCTCCAGGTCTTTGCTTTGGCTCTTCCCTCATGCCTTTTCCCCAGATGGCCCCAGGGCTGCCTCCTTCTTATCGAGCAGGTGGCTGCTCAAACATCACCCTTCAGAGAGGCCCTCCCTGACCACGTGTTCACCGGTGTTCACCGGTGTTGTCCATCTCCCCCTCTAGACCATGAGCTTCGCCAGAGCAGGGGGCTGTGCCCCTGTGCCAGAGCAGTGTCCTGCACATAGTAAGTGCACAATAAAGATCTGTCGAAGGCAGGCCCCTCCTTGCACCCTCCCCCACCTTCCAAAGCTTAGGGCCACGGGGCCTCAGAGGCAGAGCCAGGCTTCCAGGCACCCGGCATATTCAGGTGACGGCACCTAGTGGTCCAGCCGCAAGCCTACCTGTGCACAGGTGCACAGGCTGCTGCCTCCCACGCCCTCAGTTTCCATATAGAGCATCTGAGTCCCTCAAGTGTCTTTGGATTATTCTGGGTAGTGGAGTGGGGGCACCCAGATTGAAACCCAGCCCCATCACTTTTGACTTGGGGACTCTGTGCCAGGCTCTTCTCCCCCTCTGGGCCTGGTATCTGGGAAGGGCCTGCGCATAAGAAGTTCCATGTCCTCTCAGTCTTGGGTGCTGGTGGGGATAGGTGTCTGTCCCCCCAGGAACTGCACATGGACTGGTTCTGGGCCACAAAAATGGGGAGCAGAGTGAGGAAAGGGTGGGAATCCATTGGGACTTCCTGAGGGTGGGATGCTCTGGACTTTGCTCATTGGTTTAGTCAACAAACACTCTTCTGAGACAACTCTGTGCCCACTTGAATGGCTGACATAACAAGGACACAGCAAATGTTGGTGAGGATGTGGAGCCACTGGAACTCTCATACCCTGCTGGTGGGAATGCAAAATGGTGCAGCCACTTTGGAAAACTGTTTGGTAGTTTCTTAACTCATATAACACAGCAAACCCATTTGCAGGTATTTACCTAAAAGAAATGGAAACGTACGTTCACACAAAACTTGTAAACTAATGTTCATAGCAGCATTATTCATAATAGGCCAAAGTAGGAACAACCCAAAGGTCCCTCAAGTGGAGTCAAGATAAACAGATAGGGTGCCTCCATACGTTGAAATGCTAGGCAGCCATAAAAAGGGGCAGGCTGTTGAGACACACAAAAACACAGATGTATCTCAAGGCCAGATTCAAAAGGCTTGGTACAAAATTCTGGAAAACACAAAACGATAGGGACAAAAACCAGGTTGGTGGTTGCCAAGTGCTGGGATTGGAGGCAGGGGTTGACTGGGAAGGGGCATCAGAGAGCTTTCTAGGGAGCTGGGTATCTTCTGTGTTTTGTTCTGAGAATTGGTTACAGGGTAAACGTAAAAATTCATCAAACTTCACATTTAAGATTTTTCCATTTCCCTCTATGTAAATTATACCTCAATTTAAAAAATGTTTTTAAAAACCGCTTCCTGTGCCGGTCTGTGACAAGCTTTTAGGCACAGGGTGCTGAGGACAGAGTTGCGGGAGGGGTCCAGGCCTGGGGCTACCCAAAAGGCTTCCCAGGGGAGGGGGCACTGGAGCTCCGCCTGGTGGCTCTGGGCCATGGTGCTTTCCTGTATGCACACCGCGTGTTGCGGCCCCAAGTGCCCACCCGCCTCCCTTCTCCCGCGGCCGCTCCCGCACCTCCCGCACCTCCCTCTTAGACTAAGAAAGGCCGGAATCGGGGCCAGGAACGGTGGGAGGGAGGAGCTGAGCCCATTGTTCCCACGTCCGCTCCAGCTCCGCCCCCACCCATTGTCCCGGAGGCAGTGGGGACAATTCCCGCCCGCCAGAGCCAAGGGACCAAGTGGCATCAGACCCTCCGCGCCCCCGGACCAACTCACAACCGACCTTGCGGGGCCGAGGAGGGGAAAGGGTAAGAAAGGAGCGAGGGGCTCCTCCAGCCACGCAGTGGTTAAGAGCCCTGAAGCCTGCCAACCTGGGTTCGAGTCCTGAGCTTCGGCTTCCCCTGTGGCGATGACTAAATGGAGCCAGTCCGGACACCCCCATCTCTCCTGCACCTCGCAGGGTGGTGGCTGTCCCCTGGGCCGCGCAGCCCCTACACTCCTTTTTCTGGCTGTTATGCAGCCAGCTACCCCCAGAGGGCAGTTCCGCAATTAGATGCCACCCCCACCCCCAGCCCCTTTGGTCCTTGAGATACTGGAACTACAAATGGCAGGGGATTGGGCACTCCCTCGCAGATGGTCATCTAGGGGTAAAGTTGGGGGGAAAATGGAACCAGGACAAGCTGGGGGGTGGGGGGTGGGCAGGGACAAGCATTCCTGTCCTTGCCAAGCACTCACACTGGGCCAGGCTCCATTCCAGGCATTGGGGACACATCGGAAACCAGAGGGACAAGGCCCTGCACGCATGAGCTCTCATTCCAGTGGGGGAAGAGGGGTGGCCAGCAGACAGGTGAGTCCCAGATAAGCAACTGCACGGATGGGTGCTGAAACAGAGGCCAGTGAGGGGCTATGTCACATAGTTAGGGTGGTCAGGGAAGGCCCCTCTGGGGAGGTGATATGTTAGCAGAAGCTGAGAGTCAAATCCAAGGAGGAGATTTTGGGGAAGTCAGGAAGACTTTGGTTCTAGTCATGCTAGGTCTCTTTCCCTCTCTGGGCCTCGGTTTCCCTATTTGTAAAAAGGATGAGGGTTGGAGGCTCTGAAATTCTGATTCCACTTTGGTTGCACAAGAAATACGACTGCAGTGTATTACGGTGACAGACGGCCCTAGACATGAACAGAAATCAAACTGGAGAAGCCAGGATCACCCTGGGCGGGAGGCTCTCACCTGGCGGGTGGCCCAGCGCAGCGCCGAGGCCCGACCCAAGAACGTCGGGAGCCCGGGGGCGGGAGGTAGGGAGTTTAAAGGGCCGGGTCACGGAGGATGCGCTATCCCAAGAAGACACCAGGGGGCGGCAGACCACGTTGGGCCTTTTTTTTAAAAAAAAATTTCAACGTTATGGAAAAGTGAGAATCGTACAGAAGACTCGCGTATCCCCTTCTTAACCCAGTTTCACCAAGTGTTAACATTTGTTCTCTCCCCCTATTCAAGCCCCACCCCCACCATTGGAAAGCAAGTTGCACACCTGATGCCCCTTGAACTCTAGGTAGCCCCTCAGTGTGTATTTCCGAAGAGCAAGGACTTTTTATAACACAACCACAGTAGGAGATTTAACCATGATACAACACTACTGTTATGTAATCTGCAAACTGTACTCAAATGTTGCCGACTGTCCCAGCGGTGTCTTTTGTAGCATCCTTCCCCCTCCCTGCACAAAACCAGGGTCCACTCTCAAACCACCCATTGCAATTAGTTGTTCATCTTTATTTTAATCGCAATTTATTCAGTAAACCTTCCTAGGCTGAACCAATTTAGAAAAGATGGGTGTAAAGCAGGGGTTCTTAACCTTATTTGTTCCGTGGACCCCTTTGCCAGTCAGGTGAAAACCAGAGATGCCTTACTAAGTCCGTACTATACTGTGTTTTTTTTTTTTTTTTTTTTTAATATGGAACGCTTCACGAATTTGCATGTCATCCTTGCGCAGGGGACATGCTAATCTTCTCTGTATCGTTCCAATTTTAGTATATGTGCCGCCAAAGCGAGCACATATACTGTGTATTATTTAATAAATATACCCACATCAACACATCTCCACAAGAATTTTTTTTTAAATTTCAACTCAAGCTCATGGACCCCTGGTTAAGAACCCCTGGTGTAAAGGGTTCCAGCTTCACCCTTCTTAACATTCATGACCCTGGCAGCAGGTGCCAGGTCCTCCCTGCAGAGAGGTGCCAGAATCTGGGTAGGGCACCCAGGAGGGGCCGAGGGGTCGGAGAATTCACTTGCATCCTGAAGTCAAGTTGTTCTTTCATTCTTCCTGATCCTGGCCCATTTCCCCAGGCCCGTGGTCAGTTGGTCCACCTACTCTTCAAACTAGAGCTCCAAAGACTCCCCAAAGGGCACCGACTCCCTAAGAAAGGGCCTCCTAGTGCATTAGGAAAGAAAGGCAGACATGCCCCCCAATCCTAGGGCAGACCAGCTGGAAATGAGGCAATGGATCTGGAGAGGGAGAAGGGCTCTAAGGGCTCCAAAAGCTAGGAGATAAATCCTTTTGCCAGTCAGGTGTGACTGAATTGCCAACTAACAGAGATTAAAAATTATTTATACTGCAAATGTGGTAAAATGTAATCTAAGGGTATGGGGGCAGGTTGGAGTTGTCTGTATGAGGTTTGTATTATTTTTACAACTGTCCTATAGGTTGAAATTATTTCTAAATTAAAAAATTAAAGAAAAATAATAACTTCTTTAATTTTTACTCTAAAAAGTTTTGGTGTGTATTTACATGCAAATTTATTTGAAATCTTTTGATTCCAAGGCTAAAAAATTTTTTATTAGAGAAGTTATAGATTTACAGAAAAGCATGCACATGAAAGAGTTCACATATGCCATCCTATTATTATTTTTTAAAGATTTATTTATTTATTCCCCTCCCCCTCATTGTTTGCACTCACTGTCTGCTCTCTCTATCTGCTCGTCATCTTTAGGAGGCACCGGGAACTGAACCTAGGACCTCCCAAGTGGGAGCCACATCCACTGCCAGCCATCCTATTATTAACTCCTGGCATTAGTGAGGCACATCTGTTACAATTCCTGAAAGAACATTTTAATAATTTTACCATTAACTATAGTCTATTGTTTACAATAGGGTTGACGCATTGTACAGTTCTATGGTTTTTTCCCTTAATTTTTATTCTAGTAACATATATACAACCTAAAATTTCCCCATTTAATCACATTCAAATATATATTCATTGCTGTTAATTACATTCACAATGTTGATCACAATGATCAACTCAAATAGAAACTTTGTACAATTTAAGGATTAACTGCCCATTCCCTACCTCCACCCTGTCCCCTGGTAACCTATTATTCTATATTTTGACTCTATGAGTTTGCTCATTCTAATAATTTCATATCAGTGGTATCATACAATATTTACCCTTTTGTGTCTGGCTTAGTTCTTTTGGGTATATACCTAGAAGTTGGATTGCCAAACTCATGTTAATTCTATACTAACTTTCTAAGGAACTGCTAAACTGTCTTCCACAGCAGCTACACCATTTTACATTATCACCAGCATTGAATGAGTGTTCCTATTTCTCCCCATCCTTTCTGATACTTGCAATTTTCCATTTTTTAAATAGCAGCCGTTCTATCGGTGTGAAATGGTATCTCATTGCGGTTTTCAGTTGCATTTCCCTGAGGGCTAATGATGTTGAGCATCTTTTCAAGGGCTTTCTGGCCATTTGTGTGTCTCTTTGGAGAGATGTCTCTTCAAATCTGTTGTCCGTTTTTTTAGATTGGGTTGTTTGTCATTTTATTGTTAAGTTGAAGAATTTCTTAATGTATTCTGGATAGCAAACCTTTATCAGATATGTGTTTCCAAATATTTTCTCCCATTGTGTAGGTTTTCATTTTACAATCATGATAAAGTTCTTTGAGGCACAATTTTTTTTTAAATTTTGAGGAGGTCTCATTTATCTATTTTTTCTTTTGCTGCTTGTGCTTTGGGTGTAAAGTCTAATAAACCATTGCCTAACATAAAGTCCTGAAGATGCTTCCCTGTGTTTTCTTCTAGGAGTTTGATAGTTTGGCTCTTATACTTAGGTCTTTGATCCATTTTCAGTTGATTTTT
>JAQZBX010079307.1:0-13999 GCA_029593785.1 Cabassous unicinctus | reverse complement strand
GATTTTTATTTTTTAATTTATTTTTATTTTTATTTTTTATTTTAATTAGGTGCCTCCCTCCCTCTTCTTCTTTTTGGAGGCACTGGAACTGAACCTGGGACCTCCCATATAGGAGGGAGGCACCTAATTGCTTGAGCCACCTCCGCTCCCTGCTTTGTTGTGTCTCTCATTGTGTTTTCCTCCTTGTCTCTTTGTTGTGTTATCTTGTTGTGCCAGCTCACTGTGCCAGCCTGTTGCATCAGCTCTCCATCTTGTTCGTCTTCTTTAGGAGGCACTGGGAACCGAACCCAGGAGCTCAATCGCTTGAGCCACATCTGTTTCCCCCTAGTGCTCTTAGTTCTTAACATGGGGTTTGTCTTAGTTTCCTAGGGCAGCATTAACATAAAGGGGGTGGCTTAAAACAAGAGAAATGTATTGTCTTACCATTCTAGAGGCTAGGAGTCTGAAGTCAAGAGGTCAGCAGGGCCATGTTCCCTCTCAAACATGTAGAGGAGATGCTGTCCTTGCCTCTTCCTAGCTTCTGGTGGTTTGCCGGGAATCCTTGGCATTCCTTGGCTTGCTGCTCTAGCATCTCAGCCTCTGCCTCAGTCTACATGTGGCATTCTCCCCTTTGACTCTCTCTGAGTCCCAATTTCCTCTTCTTATAAGGACACTGGTCATATTGGATTAAGAGCCCACCCTTCTCCAGTATAATCTCATTCTAACAATTCCATCTGCAAGGACCTTTCCAAATAAGGTCACATTCTGAGGTACTGGGAGTTAGGGCACGTCTTTTTGGAGGACGTGATTCAACCCATCATAGGGTTCAAAAACCATTATGATCTGACACTCAGCTAGGTAATGAGTTCTGGGTCTTACTGCCTAAATTTACAAGCCTCACTCCATTACTTATTGTCAGTGTGACTCTGAGCAAGTTACCTTCTAATCCTCCTGTATCTCAATGTCCTCATCTGTAAAATGGGGTCATAATGGTACTTCCTCATATGGTGGTTGTGAGAATTAAATCTATGAAGTACCTAGAATGATGCCTGGCACACAGTAGGCACTTCAATCAGTGTTATTAGCTCTTTCATCCCCTGCCTCTCCAGTCTCATCTCTCACCCCATGCCCTCCTGTCTCTCTGTTCTAACCAAACTGGTTTTCTTTCAGGCCCTTGTTCTCACCATGTTCCCTCTCCCCTTTGCAAATACCATTCTCTTTGGGACTCTATTTCCTTCCCTCTTCAGCTATTCATTGCCTATTCAGCCTTCAGATCACAACACAAGTGTAGTTTTCTCAGGGAAACATTCCTGGAGTTCCCTGACTGGCACTGGCCATCGTTACCATTTTATACTTATGCTGCAATGATAACTATCTCTCCTGAAAACTCTGGGCTCCTCGAGAGCAGAAAAAGTGTTTATTTTTGCCACCTTTGTAACTCCAGCATCTAGCAAAGTGTCGGCATATAATAAATGCTCGGTGAACATGGCTAGTGAATGAAAGAGCACTCCAGGCCTACTGGGGCATGTAAATGTTGGTTCACTCTGACAAGGCAGTACTCTCACTTTGAAGAGTTCTAAAAACTTTTCCCCTACCTCCAGATACTTCTCTTACTGACAACCACAGTGCCTGAAAATTGACCACTCATTTGGTGAAGGTCTCTGAGGTCATAGCATATTAATTAACCCACACATTAGCAACAGAGATTAGCACCTCTGATTCTTTATTGCCCACAGTTGGTGCAGAGAGAGCACCCTGAAGTCATGAAATTTGGAATGCTAGAGTATCTGAGCTGGGAGGTACCTTAGGGGCCATCCAGCTATCTGCCTCATTGCACAGATTTGGAAACAGGGCCCAGAGAGGGAAAGGATGGATCCAATGCCACACAGCAAGTCCATGGTAGTACCAGGTCTAGACCCAGGTTCCTGGCGACTAGCCCAAGTTCTTTGTACTGCCCATCACAGTTGAGTAGTTAATTCATTTAACAAATATGGAACAGATGCATACATACAGCAATACTCTGATGTAAGGAAAATTGAGGTCAGTACTCTCACAGAAAGGCTTGATCTGTGATGTGGGAACCCATAGCAGAAAGCAGTCAATTCCATGAGCTGGGCCTGCTTCATGGGGGAGGTGGTGATACTTGAAGTGGGCCAGAATGAGCAAGGAGAAGCTAGGAAGGGCATCCTAGGCTGAATAAACAGCATCCACCCTGCAATTTGGTGGGAAGCTGCTCCAGACTGCTTGAAAAGCTATAGGATAAAGGGAGAGAGGCAGGGAGTCAGGACCCAAAAGAGAGTTAGGACCAAGCAAAAAGAGGAGGATGAGCTGGAAGGCCACCTGCCCTGCCTGGATCTTCTGCAGAAGCCTCCCCAAACTCCCAAGGCCAAAGATTCCACCATTACTAGGTCAACTGAGGAGGGACATGGCTCCCAGCTCCCCACTTCCGGAGGGTTAGATTAGGTGCTTCCCTTGCCAGGCGGTAGTGCATGTTCCCATAAACAGTGGCTGTGAACAGAGGTTTGGAGGGAGGCAGCACTGAGGGCCCAGGGTCCTGGGAGTGAGCCGGGAGGATTCACCCATGTTGAGATGGGAAAATGGAGATGTAGACTGGGAGGTGGCAGTCGGGGCCAAAGCCCAAGCTAATACAGAGGAGGGATCTTCGAGGGCATAGGGGATGGAGACTGGGCTGGGGGTCTGGAAGCCTAGCTCTATGCCTGTCCCCACCCTGACCTTCTTCCCAAGCAGTACTGATTCTCATCAGCCTCCACCCCCTCTGGGCCAGGCCAAGACAGGGGTCTGTTGGCGTCACTGGGCACAGCATTCCTTTCCCACAGCCTCCTTACTCCAGCCTCCTGCTCCGGTGCAGAAACCTCATCACCTTTCACCCACCTAGCTCAGTCCCACGGTGGGATTTATTACTGGCTCCCCTGCCATCTGCCCCCGGGTAATAAATCAGGGCAGGGGAGAGTCGCAGGCATCCCCTGGGCAGAGCGCATAAAAGAAGGGTTCTGGGAGCCACCGGGCCTCAAAGAATCCCAGAGAGTCCTGGACCGAGGCAAGGCGTGAACCGACGGAGCAGGATGCCTCGCTGGGGATTCCTGCTGGCGCTCTGGGGCTCCTGCACCTTCGGCCTCCCCGCAGGCACGGGTGCCTTCACACGGTAACTCAGGCTGAGGGTGTGGGGTGGCAGGGGCGCAGGGTATATCAGGCTTTCAGATATGTGATGTCAGCCAGTCTTCACGACCAGCCGGGTGGGAGGTAAGGTCCTCTTCTGAGAGGTCAGGTGACTTGCCCAAAGTCACACAGCTAAACAATAGTGGCACTAGGCAGGCCTGAAAGTCCTATCTCTTAATTGCTACACAGGGTTCCTGGGCATAGCACCATGCTAGGCACTGCAGGAAACTCAGAGATGATTAAGATGTGTCCCATACCCTCAAGGAGCTCACAGTGCCCTTGTTAAGAGGATGTGGGCACAGATGGCTCTAGCAGGAGAGCAGCATAATATAGTGGCTAAAAGTGAGTCTTCTGGAGTCTTGGTTGAAATTCTGCTCCACTGGCAGAGCTAACTAGAGCTAACTTGGCTGAAATTCTGCTCCACTGGGCAAGTTACTTAACATCACCAAGATTTGGTTTACTCATTTTAAAAACAGAGATAATAACAGTACCTACTTCATAGGGTGGCTTTGAAGATGTAATGAGATAATACCTGGAAAGCCTTTAGCATGGTGCCAGGCATTTTGCAAGAACTCAGCTGTTATTAGCAGTCCAGGGCAGATTATCATAACTGTTAAAGGATAGGCTTAAGGCAACCCAAAGGATGGGCTTGGTGACAAACGATTCCTGATGGCTGGAGAAGGGGAAGAGGAAGGGTTGGGTGTTGGCTCCGTAGAGTTTTTTCAGTTTGGGGGTGGCAGATGGAGTTGAGGGGACAGGTTTTAATAATAGTACTAGTTGCAAGCCTATAAAATGCTTGAAATTTCACAGGATCTCATCTCTAATCATCTTGCAACAATGCAACATTCCCATTTTACAGATAAGGATACTGAGGTTCAGGGAGGTCACAAGTAAGAGGCTGAGCCTGGGCGCACAGTTGGCCTTTTGCTTCCAAAACCTCTTTTTCCTTTCCCAAGACTCCCAGAGAGTGACTGCTGGGTTGAGGGTGCCAGTGACAGGTGCTTCCCGGCAACATATGCCTTAGTGTAAGCCAAGAGCAGCGCCCACCCCAGGGTAAAGGTAGAGGGAGTTAACATCCTCTCTTGTTCTCTGCCAAAAGAGAAGAGACAGAACGGATTTGGGCAAGGGGTGGAGAGGGACTCGGGTTTTTTGAAACACAGTTATCAGGATTTTACCACCTGCTTTATGCAGAGCGTCATGCAGGGCACTCTGGGAGATCTGCCCCCATGACCCCCGTGCTCAAGTTGCTTTCATTGAGCCCCTCATACACTATTTACATCTACTGGGCAGTAGGCAGCTTTTTAACCTGCACAGCGACCCTCTGAGGTAAGGACTACCATTAAGCCACTTTCATAGAGGAGCTAAGGGGGTCTCGGAAGAGGCCCAGAGAGGTTAGGCCACTTGCTCAGAATCTCACAGGGTAACGGGAGGCACAGGACCCAAGCATGTCTCCACAACCAATATCTCCTCACCACTATCCAGCACGGCCTCCCTAACCATTAAGCTGGGTAGTGCTGGCTGTGAGCTCCCAGGGGAAAAAAGGAGGAGGAGTCCAAGGAGAGGTGAGCCCACTGTGGGCTGGAGTCCTTAGGGCAAGCTTCCTGGAGGAGGGGGCACATGCTGGGCTTTGAAGAATTAAAGAGCTGGGAAAATAAGGGATTTCCTGACAGGGGAATGGCAAAAGTAAAGGTCCAGAGCAGGAGGCTATTCATAGTAAATAGTGGGAAATGTACCCTCTTTGGGGTAAAACCTCCTCTGAATAAAATGGAAATGGAATAAGATGGAAATAATAAAACTACCCATCTCATGAGATCTCTGAGAATTAAATAATTGTGAAAATACTTTGTGAACAATAAACTGCAATATAAATGTGACAAGTCATTTCCATTATAATATTAGGATGATGGGCGCAATGGTGGACAGTAAGGAGAATGCATGTATGGGGTATGGGAAGGAAGAGATAGGGGAAGGAAAGGAGCAGCAGCTGAGAAGAAAGGGAATCTGGCATGTAGGAAGAAAACCTACTGCAAAGTTACGGTGGGCTGTGATCCTGCGCCCCTGGCTGACTGCTGGGGACGTTTTTCCTCTACGCTCCTGCAAACAGCTTTCGCGTCAGAGCCAGAGGATCCTATATGCAAAATAGAGCCAGACACTGCTTTGAATCCCTCTTCCATCACTTCTGAGTCACCTTCATACCCCGGAGCCTTTGTCTCCTCATCTATAAAATGGGGATAATCAGAGCTAGTGTGCAGAGCTGTTAAGAGGATTGCATAGGGTGTACATGTAGTTTGGCGGTCACCCAGTAGCAGCTCATGCTGTGAGTATTCCTATGTTTCTTTTTAAATTTTGCCTCCCAAAGGTGATGGGAAGGCATCTGGACAAGAGTTAAGGGACTGAGACTAGTCCCAAGGTATATCTTTCCAAGGACGAGATGCTGGCCTCTCTCCCGCCCCATCCCAGTTCATTTGGTCCCCTCCTCCCCCAGCCCCTGGATCCGCGCCTGCCCCTACCAGGAGTCCCCGCAGGCTGCAGCGGGCGTCTGCTGCCACCTGCAGGTCCCACGTGGCACTGCCTCCTTCTGTCCCACATTGTGGGGGGTGCTCCCCAGCCTTCACCTCCTTGGAGGAGATGTCATTGAGTGTTTCCTCGTTTATCTCCTTACCTGCTGGAGCTTCTTAAAGGCAGCGACAATCTTCTTTATCTTTATATCTCTAGTATCCAACATAGTGCAGGCACAGAGTAGGTGTTCAATACATGATTATGGAATGAATGGATGAATGGATGAATGAATGAATGAATGAATGAACAAACGGCCTCGCAGTGATGGGGATAATAGCCAACAGGAGGAAGTCAGTTGAAGGTCATTTAATACTAGCACAGACTACTCGTGGGGGCTTGTAAATTCTCCTTCAAGGCCTTAGGGAACAAGAGTGATTCTCAGGTACTTAACTTTGCTAAGACTAAAGGTGGTCTTTCGAGAAGCAGGGAGTAGCCTCAAGGACCCTGCCACTGGGGAAGAGTCCAGGCATCTTCTGTTTTTCCTTCTTCCACCCTGGGCCAGGATTTTCCTCAAGAAAACGCCCTCCGTCCGGGAAAGCCTGAAGGAGCGAGGCGTGGATGTGGCCAAGCTTGGAGCTGAGTGGAGCCAGTTCACCAAGAGGCTCTCCTCTGGCAACGTCACCTCCCCCATGGTCCTCACCAACTACCTGGATGTGAGTGTCTGGCTCCCCCTGGCTCCCTCCTCTCTGGGACCCAAGGCTTTCTTTTCCTGCAAGGCCCACTCTTTCCATGCTGTCTTTGACTGAGTAGCACAGAAGCACCCTACAAAATTTCCAATTTACAGCTGAAAGCCTGAGGCACAGAGGGTAGGAAGGAGCTCAGGGACCAGTCCGAGGCAGGGTTAGGTTTGGAACTCAGGAATCCAGACTCTTGGCCTCGGAGCCCAGGCATCACTGGCAGGTGGGGAGAGATATGGCCTCAGCGGGGTTCTCCGTGACCTGGCTCAGCACAGCTAGTCCACTTACTGCACCAGTGTTTCCTTAAGTCTGGAAAACTTCTTCCTTCATTTTCAGTGTTTTTTGTTTTGGTTTTTGAGGTACCGGGACTGGGGATTAAACCCGGGACCTCGTATGTGGGAGGCTGGCACTCAACCACTGAGCCACATCGGCTCCCCTGAGTTGGTTCCCTCGTCTGCTTGCTCATTGTCTGCTCATTGTTTTTGCTTGTTTTCTTTAGGAGGCACTGGGAACTGAACCCGGGACCTCCCATGTGGAAGGTGGGCGCTCAACTGCTTGAGCCACATGTGCTCCCCGCTCATTTGTTTTTGCTCATGTCTGCTCGTTGTTTTTTCATTGTTTACTCGTTGTCTGCTTGTTGTTTTTGCTTGTTGTCTGCTTGTTGCTTGTTTTTTTCTTTAGGAGGTGCCAGGAATCAAACCGGGGACATGCCATGTGGGAGGCAGGCACTCAACTGCTTGAGCCACATCCGCTCCCTTCAGAGTTTTTAGTTTGCCCTCTTGTCTCACTGAGGCTCCCCTTCCTGGGAAGCCATAGGAGAGTGACTCCTACCTAGTCCCTGCCAGAAAATGGAAACCCAGAGAGGCTGTACGACCCGCCTAATCTCATCCCGAGAGCCAATGGAGGAGACAGACAATATCCAAAGGTCAAAGCTCCCCTAACCCCTCAATCAGCCTCTTTTCTTTCACCCCTACAGACCCAGTACTATGGCGAGATTGGCATCGGCACCCCACCGCAGACTTTCAAAGTCGTCTTTGACACAGGTTCAGCCAACCTCTGGGTGCCCTCCAGCAAGTGCGACCCTCTCTACACTGCATGTGGTGAGACCCAGGAGCTTTGGAACCTTTCCCTGGCTCTGGCCCCTGCCCCGCTTGGGCAGTCCTGCCTCATGTCCATCTAAAATCCCTCCCACTACCATTTAGCTGTTTCCTCCCTGCTTTTGCTCCCCCTGACCCTGAGGCTGGCTCCCTTTTCCCACATAAGGCCACTTAGGCCAAAAGCAAGCTCTAGGAGTCCTTGACCCACCCCGAAGGCCCTTTCCCAGTCCTCCTGAAATTGAGAAAGGACTGACTTCTCAAACCCATCCCAGGCACTTGGGTGCCTCCACTGCCATCCTTAGTCAACAACCTCTTATTGAGTGTTTATTCTGTGCCCAGAATCTTCTCCCCACCTCAGCGCTGGCAATTTCTTTAAAATGCTTCATTTAAGATGAAATTTTCAGAGGTGTGGGCACATAGTAGGGGCACAAGAAACACAGCTCTTAATTGATGAAACACATTTTCCAAGCCCCCAACCTCAGAGCCACCCCATCCCTGCGCCAAGATAAGTCCTCAACTACACCATCCGAGACCCACGACAAGGGCTGCTTCCAAGCCCCGCTGCCTGGGCCTCTTCGAATAGGCCTGAGCCTATGTCCCTCTGCCAGAGACTCACAGCCGCTACGACTCCTCGGAATCCTCCAGCTACGTGGAGAATGGGACAGAATTCACCATACACTACGGATCGGGGAGGGTCAAAGGCTTCCTGAGCCAGGACGTGGTGACTGTAAGTGGCGTCGCCCCAGGTCATCCGACCCCCTGTCCTTCCCACTCTAGGCCTCTCCTGCCCCTCCATTCTGAGGGAAGGTGCACTCCAGGCCACCTTGGAGCCTGGGAAGTTGAGGAATGCCCTGCTCTGCTGCTTCTAGGGAGCTGCAAAGGAGCACAGCCAGGACGGAGCAAACCTGAGCTATGAGCTCAGGGTCGGGTGATTTATGGAGGGTTTTGCTTCTAACTTGGAGGTAGGGCTTGTCCTGGGCCCTACAACTTCAAGTCAAATAACCTCCCTAAAGGTCACCCAGCTCTGGCTGGGCCCTTAGCCAGCCCCTGACATTACGGTCAGGGTTAGTTTTAAGGTCAGGCATAGATGGTTGACTTTAAACTTTTTATTTTGAAATAATTTCAAATTTATAGGAGAGTTACAAAAATAATAAATATAAAACCCAGAGTACTTCAACATACTCCACCCAAATACCCAGATCCACCAACTTGTAACATTTTGCCATATTTGCCATATCATTCTCTCTCTCTCCCTATATTTCTTTCTGGTTGTCCACCTATTTATCTATTTTCTAAACATTTGAGAATAGGTTGTATGCATCATGCTCCTTGAACATTTAATACTTCCATGTGCATTTCCTGAGAACAAAGATATCAACTTATGTAACCACCTTAAGTGCAGCTGTCAAGTTCAAGCAATTTAACATTGATATAAAGCTCATAGTCTATATTCCAGTTTTTCTCCTATGTCCTTTTGGGCCTTTTCTCCTCCATTATTAGTTCCAGTCAAGGATCTTGCATTGCATTTTATTATCATTGTCTCTTTAGCCACTCTTTTTCTAAACTGTGGAAACCTATGTACAACACAAACTTTCTCATCTCAACCACTGCCTAGCATACCATTCACATTCATGACACTGGGCTACCCTCACCACCAGCCATTACCAGAACTCTCCCATCACCCCAGACAGAAACGACACCCACTATGCATTAACTCCCCACCCCCCCCAGCCTACCCCTGGTAACCTGTACTCTAATTTCTGTCTCTATGGACTTGCATATTATGGCTGTTCCACTTAAGTGGAATCCTATGATATCTGTCCTTTTCTGTCTGACTTATTTCACTCAACACAGTGTCTTTAAGGTTCAAACCATGTTGTCACACGTATCCTTTTTACAGCTGAATAATGCTCCATTGTATGTATAGACCACATTTTGTTTATCCATTCTTCTGCTGATGGATACTTGGGTTGCTTCCACATTTTGGCTATTGTGAATAACGCTATGATGAACATTGGTGTACAAATATCTGTTGGAGCCCCTGCTTTTGGTTCTTTTGGGTATATACCTAGGAGTGGGATTACCGGGTCATATGGCAGTTCTCTGTTTAACTTTTTGAGGAACCCAGGCATAGGTTTTAAGGTCAGAGTTGAGGTTAGGATTTTGGATTAGGGTCAGAGCCTGGTTTTCAGTTTTCAGTTGGCTGGTGTCTGACCCCTTCCTCATTCTGGAGTTTCTCCAGCCTCTGCTCCATCAGAGTTAGGGATGGGGTCCACATGGAACCTGAGAGGAAATCACCATGTGAGTCCTTTCCCCCTTGCCCCTTGCCTCTGAAGTCAGGTAAAAAGGAGCATTAAGGGCAGGCCTGGCTGGGCCAAAGAAATCCCTGCCCATGTAAAAGCTGGGCCATTGGGGAGGGGGTATGGGAGCTCTGGGAATCTTTGCTATTACCGCTTGGCAGTACCACCTGCCCAGCCTCTGCCCCTTCCGTTCACTGGGCAATTCTGATTCTCTCTGGACCCCACAGCACTGAGATGTGTTGGGAGAGAGGGTATGTGTGGAGGTTTGATGAAATGGTCTTATTGACTTGTCCCAGTTGCTGTACCCTGGAGGGTGTGCACCCCTGCAATGTGTGTCCTTGGGGTCCTCAGTGTGGAAGCCCAAACCAGACCCTAGCAAGGGGTTGGGGGAGTCGGTGGGTTCAGTCTCCTCTGGTCCTTCCTCCCACAGGTGGGCGGAATGACGGTGACACAGACGTTTGGAGAGGTCACCGAGCTGCCCGTGATCCCCTTCATGCTGGCCAAGTTTGATGGAGTTCTGGGCATGGGCTTCCCTGCACAGGCGGTTGGCGGGGTCACCCCGGTCTTTGACCACATCCTCTCCCAGAGGGTGCTGAAGGAGGATGTCTTCTCTGTCTACTATAGCAGGTGGGGCCTGAGACTCCATGGGCCAAGGCTTGGGAGGGAGGGGGGCAGAAGAGATGGAAGTGGGAGTGGAAGAAGAGTTTGAGCCCCAGGATTTTGATGTGTTTGTGACTAGGCAGGATCCAATCAATATCTAGAGCTGCACAATCCAATATGGTAGCCACTATTTAAATTTAAATGTATTAAAATTAAATAAAATTAAACATTCAGTTCCTCAGTTGCATGAGCCACATTGCAAGTACTCAGCCTCCACAGTGGCTGGTGGCTACCATCTTGACAGTGCAGATAGAGAATATTTCCATCACCACTGAAAGTTCTATGGCATGGCGCTGAGCTAGAGCAACTGGAGAATGCAGGGAGGTAATGAGAAGTAAGTCATCATCACCGAGATTAGGGACCCTCCCTGTGAAGGCCCAACTGGGTCTTCTCAGACAGCCAACATCATTCATTCAGGATCTCCTTCCTTTGTCTCTTTGCTCACTCACTGATTGAAAAAAACATTGGCTGATGTGTGCCAAACACTGCACTAGGCTCTGGGGGCACAGTAGTGAGCGCAGTGAACAAGACGGCGTCCCCACCCTGTAGAGCTTACAGCCTCACAGAGAAGACACAAAGCCTTCAGCGCAAGGAAAGTTAGAGACCGACAGGGAGCCTGTACAGGGCTGAACACTGTAGATGCTTTTCAGTCCTAGGCTGAGCTTATGTGCAGTTCTGCAGCCAGGGGAGCTGTTGTCAGCTTTTGAGCAGGGTTGTGATCTATTCCAAGCTGCTGGGTTGAGAAAGATGGTATGAGCTAGACACAAGGATCAGAAAGGTAGGATCACACGGCCAGTGGCAGCGAGGAAGGGGGAAGGTCGGAGTCCAGAGAAATCTCAGAGGTAAAATGGAAAGGAGTCTTTGTTTGGGGAGAGAAAAGGCCACCCGTCGGCAAAGCTCTGCTGTTAGGGGTGATCTTGGGAAGGGCCATTTGGGGATGAGGGGGAGGGGGAAAGGCCAGGTGGCAGGCAGTTAAGAGGTGGATGTGGGTGTCAGGAAGTGGA
The DNA here is from genome assembly GCA_029593785.1 of Cabassous unicinctus. Lineage (NCBI taxonomy): Eukaryota > Metazoa > Chordata > Mammalia > Cingulata > Chlamyphoridae > Cabassous > Cabassous unicinctus. The sequence continues at coordinate 2,546 of JAQZBX010079307.1, read as the reverse complement.
GGCCGCAAATGCAGGCTGTCCTGAGAAATTCAGCAGAAAAGGGGATGTGGAAGGGGTGAGTGCGGGGAGAGATCCGGAGAGAAGCAAGTGAGGAAGGGTGGGTGTTTTAAATGTTGGGGGAGGGCAGAGCATGCCTGTAGGTGGAGGAAGAAGCCAATGGAAAGTGAGAGACTGAAAATATGGAAAAAATATGGAAAAGGCAATAATTTAGGGCACAGGAGCCTGGAGGCCATGGGCGGAACAAGGAGGGCCTGGTTGAGGAAAGGGTGGGCCTTTTCCTTTGCCCCAGGGAAAAGGAGATCCAAAGAGATCCTGCAGTGTCAGGGGAGGGGCAGGAGGACTTGTGCGGATACAAGTAAATATGTGCTTAATTTGCAAACATGGAATGACCCTTGCATAAAATAACAGTGCACATCTACATACACATGCACATACATCTGCTTCCTATCATGAATGTGGGAAGCCACATCTCACACACACACTGGAAATCAAGCCTAAGGTAGCCATGAGCTGATGGAGGCATCCTGCAGCATGGAGGGGAGGGCGGTGAGGGCTGGGCACTGGCTCCATTCCCCACGTGTCCACTCACCACCTGGGTGACCTCAGGGTAGTGACTTCACCTCTTGGTGACTCCACCGCCTGGAGGGGAAATGAGAGTGAATAATCCCCACCCTGCCAAACAACAGGGCTGCTGAGCCTCACCTGAAATGAAGGCTTCCTTTCTGCTGTTCTTTCTCTGCAGAGATTCCAAGTAAGGAGGCAAGCCGCCCACGTAGCCCCGACCCTCCAGTACTCCCTGAGCACCTGACCCAGAGTCACACACTCCACCTGCCCAAAACGCACCCTGGCAGGCGGAGGCTCTGCTGGATGCCCAGGCTCTCTGCCCCTCCCTCCTGCTCTCTTCACGTCCCCTCCCCACCCCTAGTCTCACAGCCTGTCCAGGTGCCCTTCCCAGGAACCTGCTCAACTAGCAGCAATCCAAACCCAAGTGAGGGTGGGGCCAATTTGCATCTTGTTTGCATTCTCCTCCCTCTCCTTGTGCCTGTTCCTTTTCTGTGACCTCTCTGGGGATGCTTTATTGGGTGGGGCTGGACTACCCTGCAGAACCCTCTGGTTGGAGCTGGGGAGGGGCAAGAAGGTAGAGAAGCAGGATGTTCTGCAGGTTTCTAAGCCTTGCCAGCTGCCCTGCCTTCCTCTACCCCCAAAGCTCTCTACCCCACCTTGCACCCTTGCCCAACTTTCACTTGTTGCTTGGGTTGCTGGATCTCAGAGGTTATGTCTCCAAGAACTTCCGATCTTTCCTTTAGGAATTCCCACCTGCTGGGAGGAGAGATTGTGCTGGGCGGCAGCGACCCCCAGTATTACCAAGGGAATTTCCACTACGTGAGCCTCAGCAAGATCGGCTTCTGGCAGATCAAAATGAAGGGGTGAGACTCCTCAACCTTCCCACTCTCCAAAACTGCTGCTGCCAGTGGGGTTGGGAGTGTGGCAGGGAATGGGTGGCTGCCAATATTTGTTCAGCCTACGTCTGTCCAGGAATGGGGAACACGGAGAGATGAGGAAGAGGTGGGGGGAGAGGGGAGCTAAGTGCCAGGAGGTGGAAGGTCACCAAGCTACATGCTGGAGGGAGGGGGCCTCACCTTCCCTCCTGCTGGTCGTTGCCTTACCACCACCGACCTCCAGCATGGCCTCCGATCCCCCACCCTCATTCATTAAAGGCATGCGGTCTGGCAGCATCCCATCTGCCTTTCTGACTGTCCCCTCCCCAGGGTGTCTGTGAGCTCTGCCACCTTGCTCTGCGAGGAGGGCTGCATGGCAGCAGTGGACACCGGCGCCTCCTTCATCACGGGGCCCACCAGCTCCCTGAGGCGGCTTATGGAGACTGCAGGGGCCAAGGAGCTGAGCACCAATGAAGTGAGAGACCCACACGGGGGTTGGGGGGGGGGCGAGGGGGACACCTGCTCCAGGTCCCGAGATCTTCACAGGCACCACGGAGTCCCCAAAGAGGCCATTCTGGGCCTTCCCCTCCTCACGCTCATACATCTTTCAAACGTGTGTCCTGGTCCCCCAGAGGAGGGGCCAGGCCACAAGCACAGGAAGCCGTGCCTGCCCAAGGGGCCTCCCACACTCAAAGAGGCTCCTCTTGCTCCTCCCCTGCAGTATGTCGTGGACTGTAACCAGGTGCCCACACTCCCTGACATCTCCTTCCACTTTGGAGGAAGAGCCTACACGCTCACCGGTGCAGACTATGTCTTACAGGTGAGGCTCCTTTGTTGGGAGGGGCCCTCAAAGTGGTTCTCAAACTTGCCTACACATTAGTCACCTGGGGGCTTTTAAAAATCGCAATGGCCAGTGCATGTCCCATACCTACTAAATCAGAACCTCTGGGGGTGGGACCTGGATAGCAGAGGTTCCTAAAACTCCCCAGGTGATTTCAATATTCAGCCAAGTTTGCAAATCACTGTGCCTGGCCCTTTACCTCCACTTTCTCTCCAAATGCTCCCAGTAATCCATGCTGGGGATAGTCTTACCGCCGCCCACCCCCC
>JAQZBX010079306.1:0-13997 GCA_029593785.1 Cabassous unicinctus | reverse complement strand
TATCTATATCATATTAGTGGGACCATACAATATTTGTACTTTTGTGTCTGACATTTCACTCAGCATAATGTCCCCAAGGTTCATCCATGTTGTCATATGCATCCTGATTTCATTTCTTCTTACAACTGAATAGTATTCCATTGTATGTATATTTCATTTTGTTTATCCATTCATTGGTTGAAGGACACTTGGGCTTTTTCCATATTTTAGAAATTGTGAATGTTACTATGGACATTGGTGTGCAAATGTCAGTTCATGTCCTTGCTTTCTGTTTTTCTGAATATATTCTTAGTAACAAGATTGCTGGATCATACATCAGTCAAAATGCATACAAATATGCTAGAACCATGAAATGCCAAGAAAAGAGTGTAGGAAAACATTTTGAAAATCTTGTGGCAAGTGGTGTTTTCTTAAACATTACACACAAAGCACAAGCAATGAGGGACAGATGTGGCTCAAATGGTTGGGCATCTGTCTCTCATATGGAGGGACCTGGGTTCGATCCCCAGGACCCCCCAAGCAATGAAATAAAAAATGATAAATAGGACCCCCTTATAATTAAATATTTTTGTGCTTTAAATGAGTTTGCCAGGTAGGTGAAGAGGCAGCCTACTGAATGGAAGAAAAATATTTGGAAGCCACGTATCAGATAAGCATTTGATTTCCATGGTACATAAAGTGATCATACAACTAAATAATAAAAAGAGAAGCAACCCAAATTTAAAATGGGCAAATGACTTGAATAAACATTTTTTTCCAAAGAGGAAACACAAATGGCAAAAGGGTACATGAAGAAATGTTCAACATCACTAGATATTAGGAAAATGCTGATCAATACTCCAATAAGATATGATTTCACACCTTATAGAGTGGCCATTATTTAAAAGTCAGAAACCTACAAGTGCTGGAGAGGAAGTGGAGAAAGAGTAGCACTCATTCACTATTGATGGGGTTGTGGAATGGTACAGCCTCTGTGGAAGATAGGTTGGTGGTGCATCAAGAAACTAAACACAGAACTGCCACAGGATCCAGAAATCCATTACTCAGAAGAACTGAAAGCAAAAATGCCAACTGACATTTGCACACTGATGTTCATAGCAGCATTGTTCATAATTGCTAAAATATGGAACCAGGCCAAGTATCCATCAACTGATGAATGGATAAACAAAAGGTGGTATATACCTACAATGGAATACTATTCAGCTTTAAGAAGAAATGAAATTGAGATGCACATGAGAACACTGATGAACCTTGAGGACATTATTCTGAGTGAAATAAGCCAAACACAAAAGGACAAATATTGTATGATTTCACTAATATGAAATAAATAAAATGTGTAAACTCACAGATTAAAAATCTAGAATATAGGTCACTAGGAGCTAGAACAAGGGTTGTTAAAGGGGAGATGATGCTTAATGTATGCAGGATTTTTAATAAGGTTGATTAAAAATGTTTGGAAATTGATACAGTTGATGTTAACACATTATAAGGAGTATAACTAACTCTGCCGATTTATAAATGTGATCATGGCTGAAAGGGGTAATCTAGGGATGTAGACCTAGAGGAGAATTTGGGGATTGTATAATATAGCAAGCTCAGTAGCTGATTAGGATTGTGAATAATAGTACAAATACAAGAATGTTCTTCTCTGAACTAGAACAAATGTATGTCACTCTTACAGGGGAAAATACAACTGATGTGACTTGTTGCATTAGTCAGGGTTCTCTATGGAAACAGAATCAACAGGAGATATCTGTAAATAGTATGAGATTTGATAAGAGTCTCTTACATGACTATGGGGATGCACAAGTCCAGGTTCTGCAGGCAGGCTGCAAACCAGTGGCTCCGAAGAAAGTTCAATGAAGATCTTTGATGAGTTTCTGGGAGATATTGCCTGTCCAAAGATGAGCTGGGAAACTCTCTCTGAATGCTGAAATCACTTCCCCTTTTAAGGCATTCAACTGTTTGGATAAAGCATCACTCATTGCTGATGGCAATCTCCCTGGTTGGTAGATGTAATCAGTCATCTATGCAGCAAACTCGCTGATGACTAAAGCCCATAAATGTCCTTGTATTACAATTAGACCAGTGCTTGCTTGCTTGTGATAGCCTAACCATCACAGTCCACCCCTTCTCAACTCAGCAACCATACTCATTACCTTAAATCATACTTAGTCTCTAAGTAAACACAATAACATACATGAATATATATATTTCTGCCTAACAATGTTCAACTCTCCTCTGTACAACCAGAAATGCATTAATTCCCTACAGAATAGGTGCAAAAAAAAAAAAAAAAAAAGAATAGGGTGCAAGTCCTTGGGTAATATTCACTCTTAAACTTGACATCCTTAAAAAATATTATGACTTGAAACTAATACAACTTATCATATGTTAAGGGGAAAGGTTGGGGAAGAAAACAAATTCATTTTGTGTACATATACAATCATACTCAAGTGCAACAAGGAAGAAAGATTTATGATCACAGTCCTCATTTCTGTAACTGGTCACTAGCACTTCAGTTGGCTGTGGTTCTTTGCCTGATGGGGGGACCCAAACTTCCATTCCGGAAGATTCTGAGCCATTGTTAGTCCTGCTTCGATTGGTTTGTTGCAATTTTCCATTGACTTTAATCCCATGGCATGGCAGTACTAGGAGACACCCTAGAGGATCTCCTGTATTCCAGACAAACTCTTCTTTACCCTCTTTATGTAGATTCAGTCCTATTTCCCCTTGATAGTGAGGATCAATCATCCCAGCCACTGCAGTAATTCCCTACTTTGCCTGTTGATTTAGAGGTAAGAGGAGCCCAAGGTGGTCAGGGGGCAGTCTTAACTTCCAGTTCAATGGAATCATTGTTTTCTGGTGGAAGCACTCTTCCTTTTGGGACTAAGACTTGTACACCAGCAGAGCTTAAGGTTGCAGCCACAGCAAGCAAAAATTTTCCTTGTGGGTCACTAGGGGTAATAGTCAGTGCTATTGCAATATTGTAGCATCAAGGATTACAAAGATACTATATCAATGCCAAGGGTCAATAGGGAATTATAAGGGGATAGGATATCTATCTGTTTGAAGAAATAAAAATGTTCTAAAATTGACTGTGGAGAGGAAAGCACAGCTCTTTGATGAAACATGGGGTACACACTTGGATGAAATTTACAAGGCATGTGACTGTATAACACAGTGAAACCTGAGGTAGATGATGGACCATGAATAACAGTACACATATGAGAATATTCCTTCATACACTAAAATAAATGTAAAATACTAATACATGGTATTTTCAATAGGGTGCTTTATGGGAAAAATACACCTAATATAAGTTATGGACTATTGTTAGTAGTATTTGAATGTTCTTTGAGCAGTTATAAAAAATGTTCCACAACAATGCAAGATATGAATGGCGGGGGCTGAATGGGAATACCATATGTAATCCATGATTGCTTTGTAAACTGACAACATCTCTGATAAGATGCATTCAATCTAAATAGAAAATGTAATAAAAATGAAGTACAATTCTTACTAACCACTCTTTCCCAGGCCCACACATCTCTGTCCCAGTTGCCTTCTTAGTTCCTCCTTTTCCATTGATATAAAATAGTTAAATTACAGTCCTAATAATTGTGTAATTTTTCTACACATATTCTGGAAAGCCTCACCTACTCAAAGTAGAATTCTTTTGTTTGCTCATTCATTTACCCTTCATTTATTCATTCATAAGTTAATTGTCTCCTAATTGATAGGAAATACTTTTTAAGTGAAAGTCTCAGTGAGTTTCATACCTTCACTCCAAACTCTATTTTCTTTCTTCTGGCCCAGGGGAAATCAAGTCCAAGAGAAATCAGGGGAAATCTGACCCAGGAGAAATCAGAGCCCTTAAAACCCAGCTCCCATCAATCAGAAACAATTTTCCTTCCATCCTTACCTAAAGGCTTAGAGAAAGGCCTCTTCATCCCTTATCACTGTATTACCTTGCCTGGTTGAATATGAACCAAGAACAACTTCTGAAGGATTTTTATATCACCTCCTAGTTGTAGGTGATGTCCCAAACCCTCCCAAGATAGGAATACCCCAATTTAGTCAGGAATATCCATTAATAAATAGCCTAATTTGCTCTCCCGCAAGAAGATTTCAGATTGCCAACCTCATGGAAGAACTGTTGGAACCTGAATAAGTTCCAAGACCCTCAGCAACTCTTGTGTGACATCATCAGTGACACAGCTCAGTTCCATGGGCCATATTTGATCCTAAAAATATCAACATGAAACATTGAACAATAGTTGAAGCAGGATATTGGTTGTGGGGAGACAGAGATTTTATAATAAAAATAAATGGAAATTTCTCCCTGCTGTCAAAGAGGTAGCCATCCATTGGGGTGGAGAGATGGGGGTGCAGGGAATGAGAACTTACAATGATGGGGTGTTGCTTTCTCCCAAACCTCTCATTTAACTCTGGTTGAAACCCATTTCTCCAAACCTGTTCACAAAATGTCCACTCAGAACCACTTTCAGTTCCCTTTGCCTCTGAGTCTTCACACAGGCTGTTCCCTCTGACTTGAAGACTTCCACTCCCCTCCCTTGCCCTGGATAACCCTGCCTCAGATACACATGGTGTTTAAGAGAGTTGATCCAAGCCAAGCTCCTGTATTTGGGCCCAGCCCCACCCCTTACTGATCATGTGATCTTAGACATTTCATTTGGGCTCTCTGTGCCTTACTTCCCTGATTGGTAAAATAGTGAAGACTTTATCCATCTCACACTGTTGTAGTTAGGATGAAATATGTTAATATATGTGGACAGTGTGAACAGTAAATGGCTGGTACAGAATAAGACCATGTGAATACTTGCTGTTATTGTTATAGTTAGGTCATAGCTTACTGAGTGTATCCTAACAAGATTTTCATGTTTAATGAATATATTCAGAACACACAATTATCCCACATTGTAGCACTCATCAGGCTTCATGGGAGATTGTCGTTCACAAATCTGTCTTCTCCAAATGGACTATATCAACTTGAGGTAAAGACCTCACCTTTGTTGTTCTAGAAACTGACAGTACCTGACACAAAGTATGCTCAACAAATGTATGGTAACTCCTCCAAAGGACACATTCTTTATTGAAATCCAATAAATTGGGATTGTGTGATCCGGCTGCTGGAGGTGTCACTGTTCTTCTTACTGAAACTGAGACTCAAGAAATTCTATTGTGAATGTCCTTATCCCCTCCATGTATCCCTTTGGGGCCTCTATAACAGGGCTATGATTGTCCTCACAAAAAAGACTGAGCTCAGGACCTCTGTGATTCAATCTGTCTGGGAGGTTTAGGAGTACATTCTGGTAAAAATCCACCATTCTCTGTTTGAGTCAATACTCCATATTTATTCTGGAGGCCATCTAGAAAAGAAGAACTAGAAAATTGTGGAAAACATTTGAGGAAGGATTTAAGAAAGCTGTGGGTGGTGAATAGAAAGGCACCTGACAACTAGGACACAATAAAATCTGTCATCTGGGGAAGAGAGTGACTTGATTGGTATATATCCAGAAGGTAGAACAGGGACTTGTGGTTGGAAAACACAATAGCAAAGGAAGATCTGTTTTTGTTCATGGATGTAGAAAAATGCCACAGTGGACCATCCAACCTCTTCAGAATTTTCTCACACCATGCACTATGGCATCAGGAGAATACTTCAGGTTTCTAGAATGTACTGTGCCATTTTCACCTCCTAAGCATCCATTTATATTTTTATTTTATACATTTAGTTAGAACATGATTTCCTGGTTGAAATCCTCCTAATCTTACCTTTTGTAGAATTTCCCATTCTATTGTGGACTGCATTGCACTGAACAAACACCCTACATTGCTTGAAAGATGCTCAATTATATTACTTGCTATATTTGGTTGCAAAAAAAAAAAATGGCCATGCATTCTTCCTCCCTTTGTCCCTATGTCTTATTTTTTTAAAGATGTATTTTATTTATTTCATTCTCCTCTTTTGTTATTTGCACTTGCTGTCTTCTCTCTGTGTCTGTTCATTGTGTGCTTGTTTTCTTTTTTTTAAGGAGGCACCAGGAACAAAACCCTGGACCTCCCATGTGGGAAGGAGGTGCCCAATGGTTTCAGTCACCTCTGCTCCCACTTGTTGTCTCCAATTGTGTCTCTTTATTGCATCATCTCACTGCACAATCTTGTTGCATCATCTTGTTGCATCAGCTCACCACACCAGCCCATCACATCCACTCACTGTCTTGCTCATATTCTTTAGGAGGCACCAGGAACAGAGCCAAGGGCCTACCATATGGTAGGTGGGCATCCATCTCCTTCAGCCACATCCATTTCCCAATCTATGCTTTCTAATGTGACTTTCAGGTACTTTTATCAAGAGCAGGAGATTTTATCCACCCCTCAAATGGGGCCAATATTATGATTGCTTTAGTCATTGGGACTGAAGTGATTCAGATAAAAGCAGAGAAATATAAGTACTTGTACAATGAGTTTGCCATCTTCTTGCTTTTTGAGGACTGAAAATCCATGTGTATGAGTACTGACAGGCTTGTTTGATGATAAAGACCATACAGAGAAAGGATGCAGCAATTACAGTTGAGTTGATTTTAGATCAGCTGTCTACCAGCTGACCTGGCAGCAAATTGAAGATATGTGTGCAAGTCCAGTTGAGTGCAGCTGAATAAGAAGATATAATAATTATAAATATATTAACCTGTAGTAGTTTGAAAGTTCATGTACCCCAGAAAATCATGTTCTTAAACCTGGCCTGTGGGTGTGAACTTATTGTAGGTGGAACTATTAGATGAATTTACTTCAGTAAGGCTGACCCAGGGTAGGTGTTAATCCTCAAACTGGAGTCCTTTATAAACAGGATGGATATACAGAGGTAAAAGGCCACAGATGTAAAAAGAAACCCCCAGTGTCTGAGAGAGAGACCAGAGGCTGGAAATCAGCAAAGCACAGAAGTAGACACAGAAGAACACACAAAAGCTCAGAAAGACACAGATGTAGCAGCCAGAAGCTGAAATCACTGGAGACTATGGAGAAGGCAGAGACCAGCAGAAATTGCCATTGTGCCCTGTCATGTGACAGGAGTTCAGGATCACTGGCAGTTAATCTTTGGGGAAGACAAAGTAAGAAACATCTTCAGGACCTTGTGTTAGGCAATGGTTTCTTAAAGTTTACACCCAATGTATGAGAAAAATAATAGATACATAGGTCTTTATAAAAATTAAAAGCTTTTTTGCCTTAAAGGAATTTATCATGAATGTAAAATGCCAACTTACACAATGGGTGAATGTATTTGGAAACCATATTTACAATAGCAACTAAAAGGATCAAATACCTAGGAATAAATTTAACTAAAAATGTAAATGACTTATATGCAGAAAATTACACATCATTAAAAGAACTCAAAGAAGACCTAAATAAATGGAAGAATATTACCTGTTCATGGAAACATTAGGAGTGTGCTTTTAGCAATATGGCAGGGGAAGTTTACTGGTTTAGGGTGTTGGATGTGAGGGGCATTTGGGACAGGTCACACCTGGGGATGTCTTCTAGGGAATGTGTGAGTGTTCATCTTGTTATAGTGTACTGTATCAGTGGTTGGAGATCCCCATAATGAGCAGGAAGGTGTTGTATTTCCATCCTGGGGAGTCCTGCTTTGTTCTCACATAGAGAGGTGGAAGTCTTTTGAGAGCATAGGCAATGCCTAATTAGGTAAGACAGACCAGTATGTCAAGCCTTCAATGGTGTTGCAAGTAACTATGAATCTTGTTCCTTAAGGAATGAAGCTTGGTGGTTGCTGTCACTTCCGAGGAGAGGGGGAAGGATGAATGGAACATGGGGCATTTGGGGGGCAATGGAAGTGTTCTACATAGTCTTGCAATGATGGATACATGCTATGTTTAAATTTCATCAAAATTTACAAAAGTGTATAGCTCAAAATGTAAACTATAGTGTAAATCATTGACCATGGTTAGTACAATGTTTCAATATTTATACATCAATTGTAAAAAATATATCATCCACAAGTAAAATATTATTAATAAGGAAAAGGGGGAAGGGAGAGGATGTTGGGTATATGGGAATCACTTATATTCTGTACATGACTTTTCTGTAACCTAAATTTCTTTGGAGACAAAATGAAAAAATAAAACACTGGGAGAATAAACAGAAGAAAATGTAAATGTACATACAAAATAATAATTCATACAGTGATGAAAGACATAATACTAAAAATTACTTTTTATATTTTAAAATTATTTTTGACTATTCCAAATTTTTTATTTTTTATTTTATTTATTTTTAAAACTATATTTATTATTTCATTTTCTCATTAATTGTATTTGCTTATTTTCTTAGCTTCACTTTTGAAGAAGTTTTGGATCAAAGAAGGGTTACAACTGTGGCAGGGAAGGATCATTGGTGCAGGGTGTCAGTGATGGGGGATGCATGGGAGGAGGTTCACCTGGTGCATACCTTTAAAGCATATAAATTTGTTCAAGTGTTCATGGGGCATTGTCATGGTGGGTAGAGATCCATATAGTAACCAAAAGAATATCTAATTCCCATCCTGGGGAGCTCTGCTACATTCTCTAATGGGACAGCAAGATTGCCCTGAGTACAGAGGCAGTGACTAGTGAAGGAGGATGGACTATTGATGTGCACTTGATATTGATAACTGTACTTATGAACCTTTACTTTTGAAATTGAAATTTAACCTATTATAGAGTGCCTAAGAGTTACCTCCTGAGAGCCTCCTTGTTGCTTGAATGTGGCTTCTCTCTAAGCCAAACTCAGCATACAAATGCATTACATTCTCCCCATTGTGGGACATGGCTTCCAGAGATAAGCCTCCCTGGCACTGAGGGATTACTACCAAGCACTAACTAGCAATACAACTCAAAAAGACCTTGACCAAAAGGGGGAAATGATAAAGACAAATGAGTTTATATGACTAAGGGACTTCAAAGTGAGTTAGGAGGCCATTCCAGAGGTTATGCTTATGCACATCTCAGCAGGAGCTCACTGACTTTCAAAGTAGATATTGCCTCAAATAGCAGAGACATACCTATGATGGAAACAACCCAAGTGTCCATCAACCAGTGAATGCATAAACAAAATGTGGAATATACATATGATGGAATGCTATGCTGCAGTAAGAATAAATGAAATTGGGATACATATGATAACATAGATCAATCTTGAAGACATTATGCTAGAGACTTAAGCCAGACACAGAAGGACAAATATTACATGGTCTCATTAATATGAACTAAGAATAAATGCATGGAGTTAAAACCTAGGCCATTAGGAGATAAGAGGAGGGCTGAAAAGAACTAGTGATGATTAATGTATGCAGATATTTTAATTAACTTGACTATAAAAGTGTGGAAATGGATAGAGTTGATGTTAACATATAATAGTGAGTAGCAGCTGTTATATAAATAGTATTGTGCCTAAAAAATGTAGTCTAGGGATGTAAATGTCAATTGAAAGAAAGTGAGAGAATAATCTAGGGCCTGGATAAGACAGTGAATTCAGAGGTGGATGGGAATTATGGTTGATGGTACAGATGCAAAAGTGTCCTTCTGTGAGCCAGAACAGATGTACATCACTATTGCAGGATGGAAGGAATGTGGAAAGCATGGAATAAATACAATTGTTGTGACCTATAGACTGTGGTTAACAACAATACTGTAATATTCTTGCATCAATGCCAAAGATGAACAGTGCTGATAATGGAAGGGTATGGAAAAAGTGTGCCAAATATATGCTATAGACCATAGTTGGTAATAGTCTGATGATATTATCTCATAATCTGTAGCAAATATTCCACTACAGTGTGGTTTGTTGGTGAATAGGTATTGTATGGGAATTCTACACATGTGCATGATTGTTTTGTAAGTTCATAACCTTTGTAAGAAAAATATATTTTTAAAAAATAGGGTGGGTTGGGAGGAAAATATACCAAATGTAAGATATGGACAATAGTTGGCAGTAATATTTTGGCAATGCTCTTGCATAGTTTGTAACAAATGTTTCATAACAATGTGAGGTGTTGGTGGAAGGGTGATGTATGGGGCCCCTGTATGATGTTATGCATGCTTGTTTTGTGGGTTCACAACTTTTACTATACACTCATTGTTTATGTAAGTTCATGTATGAATGATATAATTCAATAAAAAAGTTTTTAAAAAATAATAATAGGTGAACTGGGAAATCACAAATATGTGGAAATTAAACAATACACATTCTTAAAGAACCAACTTGTCAAAGAAGAATACACAAGGAAAAGAGGAAATATCTTGAGATGAATAAAAATGAAAACATAAAAAAACAAAACTTATGGAATGCAAAAAAGACATTACTCAGAGGAAAATATATAGCTTTAAATGCTTAGATTTTCAAAGACTAAAGATCTCCAAACAGTAACTTAACTTCACACCTAGAAGAAATAGAAAAAGGTGAGCAAAGTAAACCCAAAGGGAGCAGAAGGAAGGACACAGTACATATTAGAGGGGAGGTAAATAAATTCAAGAATAGAAAAATAACACAGAGAATCAATGAAAGTAAAATTTAGTTCTTTGAAAATACCAATAAAATTGACATATATTAGACTCACAAAGGAAAAAAAAGAGGATGAAAATTTAAAAAATCATAAATAAATGGGTGGATATTGCTGCTGAACTGACAGAAATAGAAAGGATGATGAGGATATTAAGAAAACTCTATGCTAACATTTAGATAAATTTTAAAAAGGGATAAATTCCTGGAAACATACTAATTGCCTCAACTGATTCAAGAAGAAATAGAAAATTTAAAAAAACCAAGAAGTAAAGATTGGATCAGTAATCAAAAACCTCCCAAGAAAGCAAAGCTTAGGACCATATGGTTTCATGGCTGACTTAAGTAGACATTTCTACAAAGAAGAACTACCATATGACCTAGTGTTCTCCTTCTAGGTATATTCTAAAAAGAATGGAGAACAGGAACTTGAACAGAGAGTTGTCTGGTGGTGCACATAGCAGCAATATTCATAACAGCCAAAAGATGAAAACAACACAAGTGTTTTCATTTTCTAGGGTACCAAACTGCAGACACCATGAAATGGCTCAGTTTTTAACAAGGGTAATTTATCAACTTACAAGCTTACAGTTTTGAAGCTGAGAAAAATTTCCAGACAGAGGCATCATCAGGTGATGCCTTCTTCCTGAAGACCACCTGCCAGCAATCCTGGACTCCTCTGTCACGTGTCAAGGCACATGGTGGCATTTGCTTGTCTTTCCCTTCTCTTCCAGATTTTGTTGCTTTCAATTTCTTGCTTTTATGACTTTCTCTTTCTCTCTCTCCATATTTATAAGGCCCAAAGAGGTTGAAAATTAAAGAATGGAAAACAATACTGCAATGCTGCAAGCAAATGGTAACCAAAAGCAAGCCAGGCTGGCTAGTCATATTAGATAAAATTAAATCAAACAAGTATCTATAAAATGGTCAATATATCAAGAACATATACTTGTTATAAATATATTTGCAAGGAATGACAGAGCACCGAAGTTACATGGACAATAAAAATGAGAGTTTGGAAGGGAGAAATAAACAGCTCTACCATCATATTTGGAATGTTCAGTTTCCCACTTTCACAAATGCATGGAAGAACTAAACAAATGAACAATAAAGAATTAGAGGACTTGAACAATACTATAAACCATCTAGATCCAACAGAATATACATTCTTCCCAGTTGCATATGGAAAATTCTCAGGAAAGAACATGTTATCCCCAAGCATATACAGAAACACTGAAATCATAAGTATCTTCTTTGACAAAAGCGGAATGAAAATAGAAATCAATAATGGAAGGACAAATGAAAAGCACACAAATATGTGAAAATTGAACAACACAGTCTTGAACAACCAATATGTCAGAGATGAAATCAGAAGGAAAATTAAAAAGTTTTGAGATAAACAGAAATGAATACACAGCATATCAAAACTTATGAGATGCACTGAAAACATTGCTAATAGAGAAATCTATAATAATTAACACCTATATTAAAAAGGAGTAACTATCTCAAATCAAGAACATAATTTTACATCCGAAGGAAATACAAAATAAGAACAAACTAAGCCCAAAACTGATAGAATGGATGAAATAAAAATTAGAACAGAGATGAATTAGAGAATATAAAAACAATAGAGTCAATACAACTAAAAGTTAGTTCTTTGAAAAGACCAACAAAATTGAAAAACCAATAGATAGATTAAACTAAAATTAGTAATAAAAATGATGACATTATTACCAACTTTACAGAAATAAGATGGGTAATAAGAGAATACCATGAACAATTGTACCCCAACAGATTAGGTATTGTAAACAACATAGACTAATTCCAAGAAACACACCATGACTTCTTTATAATATTTACCACTAAAAAATGTACTGTTCTGGAAAAAAAAGTTGTAATGCATATTTTTAAGGAGGAATTTTATGTAATTAACTATTAAATTTTTTTGCTACTCATAATTTTATGTTACCTTTTTGTCTTTCTAGTCTAGCTATTATGCAACATTCTTGAGGGAAGTCATGATCAGTTTAAACCAGGATTGTGCCAGTGAGGGAATTATACTGGCAAAAACAAACAAACAAAAAACTGCAATCACTCATCTGCCCTGTAGTATTTAAGTTTAGTTTAGTAGAGGTAATTAAAATAAATTTCACAAGGTTAATTTGTCTATGTAACAATAATTCATCAAAAATACATGTTTATGCATTAAAGAACATTATCAAGAAAGTGAAAAGACATTCTACAGCATGGGAAAAATTGCTGCAAAACCTATATATATGGGTTTAATATCCAGAATATATGAAGAATGATTACAACTAACCAACAACAGCAAAACAATTTTTAAATGAGCAAAAGACATGAATCTACATTTCTCCAAAGAAGATATACAGGCCTCCAATAAGAACATTAAAAGATGCTCAACATCATTAGTTATCAGAGAAATGCAAATTAAAACCAAAATGAGATACCAATTCACACCCATTAGGATGGCTATAGGTTTTTAAACTGAAAATAAGAAATGTCACTGAAGAAGCAGAGAAATTGAAGCAATTACAGATTGTTGGTGGGAATGTAAAATGATGCAGCAGAGGTGGAATACCATTTGGAAGTTTCTCAAAAAGCACAGAACAGGTAATTCCACCTCAAGGTATATAATCAAAATAATTGAAAATGAACTCAGACAGATTCTTGTACACCAATGTGCATAACAGCATTATTCACAATAGCTGAAAGGTAGAAACAACCCAAGTGACCATCAAAAGATGAATGGATTAACAAAATGTGGTATATACCTACAATAAAATATTATTCAGTCATAAAAAAGAATGAAATTCTGATACAGCTCCACATGGATGGACCTTGAAATAATTATGTTCACTGAAATAAGCACAGAGGCATAAATATTTTTGATTCCACTTTTATGAAGCATCTAATATAAGTGAACTCATAGAAACAGAAACTTGATGAGAGTTTACTGGGGCTTGTGGGGAGGAGGAAATAGGGAGTTTGGGTTTAAATGAGTTTGGGGTCATGAATGTCTTCCTTATGGATGGTGGCAAAGGTAGCAACATTATGAATGTAGTTGATACCATTGAAGAATACACTTAAAAATGGGGGGTGGAGGGTGGGGAATTAGATCATTATATGTTACTAGAATAAAATGAATTTACTAAGTTTTTTTAAAAAAATTGAAGGGGTCTATGGATGATATTACAGCATGGAAGCAAAGTTGACTTCCTGATTTGGGGTTTTCTAGGAAAGTGGCCTTCATTTGGAGATAAATACACTGGAGTAATTTTTGTGAATTGTTTGTTTAGTAGACAGATATGGTAAAATTATAACAACTGGGAAACCTTAGTGAAGAGATTTTACTAGTTTGCATTTTTTAATGCATTTGATATTATTACAAAATAATCACTTTA
>JAQZBX010079305.1:0-14000 GCA_029593785.1 Cabassous unicinctus | reverse complement strand
TGTGTCCATTTGCTGTGTGTTTTCTCTGTGTCTGCTTATCTCCTCCTTGCTGTGAGGTCCTGCTGCATCAGCCCACCGTGCCGCACCTGGCCGGCCTGCCCTCACAAGGAGGCCCCCGGAAGCGAACCCGGGGCCTCCCACATGGTAAACGGGGGCTCCATCTATTGAGCCACACCCGCCTCCTGCTGTGAGGTCTTGCTGCATCAGCCCACCGTGCCGCACCTGGCCGGCCTGCCCTCACAAGGAGGCCCCGGGAAGCAAACCCAGGGCCTCCCATATGGTAAACGGGAGCTCCATCAATTGAGCCACACCCGCTTCCCACATAATAACATTATAACACTCATTGACACACGTTTTCTTAACCTAAATGGCATCAGTCTACAGAAAACCTGAGATACATTGTGATAATAAATTTTAAAAAAAGGCAAGCCCCTAAAGGTAGACATGAATGAAAGGTGATAGAAGGGAGAGGCAGTGTTTACAGAGGGTAAGAGGGAAGTTGACAAAAAGAGGGAAGGAGAGAGACAAGCAGGAGATAGGAAGAAAAGAAAAAAAAATCCATATGTGTTTTCTGTCTGTTTTGCTGTTGTACATTTGACCTCCTTGCTTAGAAAGCAAAAGGGAAAGAGAAAGAAAATGGACAATATAAAGTACCCACATTCAAGGGATGGCAGTCTAAGGCTCCATCCAGAAACTTCTGAATCATTCATATATCCTTCAAGTGTTAAGACAATTACTGTGCTAAGAGCTGCTCTATGGTTTTTTGTTTCTCATCACATTCATCGCAAATTGGCAGTGTCAAAATTAGAATTGCTTAGATGCTGGGTTTATCAACTGGCTGTAGGAAATGGAGGTTCCTAAGACCAGCATTGGGGTTCCATTTTACAGCTGCGTTATTTTCCATGATTTGTTTCCCTTTTTTCCCCTCAGAGCTGAAAACTGACAAAATGAGCTTTATCCCCCTACCACATTGAATGCTATTAAAAAAAAAAGTGAATTTCAGCAAAGGCAAAAGCTTTCTCCTTTTCAAATTTGCAGGCATCCTACCATCAAAGGAAGTCAATTTCATCAGCTTGATGGGAAAACACCACGTCCTTTTTAAATGGAATTGTCCCCTCTGAAACCAAAGTTCTACAGAAGCAAATTACCAGTTGTGCTGGCGATGCTATAGGATTAAAGATGGTAAGTCTGTCTCCTGTTTCTCCCACCCCTCATTATTTCCAAGTTATCAACATACAGAAATCACTTGATCTGCTTCTGATCAGAGTCTCTCCCAGAAGAGGGGTGGGGAGATGGAAAGATAACAGATAATGGCGAGGTACACAGTCCTCTCTGCGTGTCTGCCAGCGAGAAAGACATCCAGCCAAGTGTCAGGGATCAACTCTGCACTGTGTGAATTGCCCCGCGATATGAAATGTCCACAAAGAGCAGATGGGAGCTCTGCTTCTCTGAGGTCTTATTCCTCCACTTGGGGCAGCCAGCTCCAGATTAGCTCTGACTCATTCTGAAGGAGAAAGTCTGCGTTGATTTTGGTTCTGTTCAAATCTCACGTTTGGACTCTGACTCCGCCTCGGGGGGTGGGGTGGGGTGGGAAGTGGCCTGGGTGGAGAAAAGGGTCCTTTCTATTCCTAGCTCCATTGTGGCTGCTCACTTCACTCTCTGACCCTGTTTCCCCATCTGTGAAATGGGGGCGAAGGTGCTGGCCTCAGATGAAAGTTGGAAGATTTCGTTTATTTGTGCAGGGCTTTGAAACCAAGAACAAAAGGTGTAATTTGGATATAAAGCCTTGTTATTATTTCTCTCCCTGGGGCTGCCAGCACTCCATTGTTCCCTGTTCTAGACTGTTCTCCAAGGTTTTGTTTTGAAACGGTGGCTGCTATCTGACAACACCCACACAACCGAGCGCCCCCCCCCCACTTCCAAGTTCTTCGGGGGGTGGGCTTCCATCCTGCCTGGTGGCAGCCCCATTAGCTGCTCTGAGATTTTTACTTATTAATTAAACCAAACTTTGAACACACACACAAAGATAATGATTCCCCACGAACACCAGGATACGTTCTGCTTTAGCATGAAAGCAAAGGCCTGTCTCACCTTTTGTCCCATTTCAATGTGCACACACTGGCCGTGTCACCTTTCTTGAAGGACCCAAGGGATGGAGAGGGTGGGGGCGACTTGTGGCTGGGAGCAGCTGCAGGGCTTTGTGTTTACGGGGCTGGAAGTTTGCCAGGTACGCTGGATCACAAAGCTCAGGGACTGACTATGGGACGGGAGTCTCTTTACTGCTATGTCTTGTCCACTGCCTCCATAAATATCTTCTCTTTATTATTATTTCTGCTGTTTTTAGATTTAGTTTATGGATGCGGTGAAGGCTGTACCCGAACGTTAAGGGAATTGTGATCCTTGTTAAGATTCCGACCAATTATTTTATGCTTTCCTGCAATAAAAGTGTTCATTTCCACCCCGTATCCCCCCCTCCCCCAAGATGCCCTGGTGAGGGTTTGGTGGGAGTGAGTTCCAAGCACCAAAGAGAACATTCCCTCAAGCACGAGTGGGATTTAATGTTGGCTGGGGAAGGCAGTTGGTGTGTACCTTGTGGAGGAGGGTGAGGGCAGCCTTAGGAAGCGGCCAGGCCAATCCTGTGGCTTCATCCCCTAGCAGCAAGGAAGGAGGAGCCAACACAAACAGACCATCGCTTCCGGGAGGGTGCATGCTGCCTAGCTGCTGAGCTGCTGCGACATCCTCACCCTGCCCCAGGGACACAGGACTCTGCTTAGGGCGGCGACTGACTGGGCTCTCAGTCAGAGTGGTTTGGGGGCCAGTGGAGAGAAAAAACTAGATCCCTGAGGGAGGTTGAGCCAATCCATTGGACCGTGCCTGTCACTTTGACAGGTGGTTTTGGAAGGAAGAGGTGCTCACCCAGTGATCAAAATCCCAATTGACTGCCCGATGCCCTAATGACAACATTTCATAGAGTCATGGGACAGAGCCAAGGTTTGTGTGTGTGTGTGTGAGACTGAGTGTGTGAGAGCATGTGTATGAGCATGTGTAAGTATGTGACCGTGTGAGTCGGTGAGAGCTTGAGTGTGTAACCGAATGAGTGTGTGACACTGAGTGTGTGAGCATGTGTGAGTATATATGGGTAAGTGAGTATCTGTATGAGTATGTGTGTGTGCATGAGTATGTGTGAGTGAGTGTAAGAGTATGCTTTAGTGTGTGTGAGTGTGTGTGTTTACAAGTATGTGTGAGTGTGTGCAAGGATGCATGTGTGTATGAGTATGTGTGAGTGTGTATGAGTGTGTGAGCATCATATGATTATGTGTGAGTGTGTATGACTGTGTGTGTGAATACATGTGAGTGTATGAGTACAATTGAGTGTATGTATATGCGTCTGTGTGAGTGTGTGTATGTGTGTGCATGTGAGTGTGTTCGTGTGTGTTCGTGTATATGCCGGCCATTTCAGCCAGGTCTCTGTCCAGGCATGCAATGTATCTCTCCTTGGAAGTCCATAGGTAGCACCAGCAAGACATCCTCAAAGCTGCCCAATCCCATATACTTTCCCTCCAGATCTGCTCTTCTTTCTTCTCCATAATTGAAGAAAATGGTACCATCATCTGCTCAGCTGCCCAGACCAGAAACATGGATGTTTGCCTTACTTCCTTCTTCTCCCTTTTCCCTCAGCCCATATCCAGTAAAACATCAAATCATTTTGATTCTGATGGAGCAGCTTCAAGCACAGCTTCCACTTGGGGGTTGACTAGGGGTCCTGCTGCTTCTTTATTGTCTCATGAGCTGAAACCACATTTAGAAGAGTCCTGCTCCCTATAAAAACGTCTTCACCACACGTTACCTAGTTGCAGACAAGCGACTTCTCTCTCTTCCCCCTCTTCTTACCTTTCTTCAGTTCTCAGCTACAAAAAGTGTGAGGAAAAGGAGGGCGTGCCAACCTCCATCAGCGCTCAAGGTTCCAACCTGTCTACTCTTGGGTGACAACTCTGACTACTATGGAGGAAAGATGAGAAGCCTTGACGAGAGCTTCTAAGCTTTAACCAATAGGCCAGACTTCAATAGAAATTTCTAGGATGATTTCTGCTCTTTACAAGCCAATGTGTTGGGCCAACATTTCTACCAGGGAAAGATGGCTTCCAGATGGGGCATCTGGCGTTTCAGCGCACATGAGCATATGTGTTTACTGTGTCCAGAGAAGTCAATACATTTACCGAGCATGGACCATGTGCCCAGAACTGGACGGAATCAACTCTGAGTATTTGGCAGCAGTAATACATATGTTTACCTTTAGCCCTCAGACAGTGGAACATCAGGAGGGACGAGAAGGCGGCCATGTTGAGAAGCATGAGGCCTGAAGACATCTTCCAGTGGGTACATTTTCCAGCTCATCAGTAAAGCTGCTTCCTCCAGTGTCTTTTTTACTGCAAATCTTACTTCTGCTGCCCCCATAGATGGGAGCCTGTTGAAGTTAATTGGGCAATGCAAATGGGTGGCACAAAGACTGGGAGGGAGAGGGCAAAAGCAGGCAGGCTCTGGACATATGGATGGCAGAAATTATTTAATTAAATACTAATAAACTTGAATTTTAGAGCAATTTTAGTTTTACAGAAAAAAATGTGCAACAAATACAGAATGGGGAGCAGATGTGGCTCAAGCAATTGGGCACCCACCTTCCACATGGGACGTCCCGGGTTCAGTTCCCAGTGCCTCCTAAAGAAGACAAACGAAAAATGAGCAGACATCGAGCAAAAACAACAAGCAGGGGAAATGGATGTGGCTCAACCAGTTGAACGCCTGCCTACCACATGGGAGGCCCCGGGTTTGGGTCCTGGTGCCTCCTAAAAGAAGATGAGCAGACGACGACACCCCCGCCACAGCAAGCTAGACGCCACCCCTGTTGCAAGGAGCTAGATGCTGCCCCTGCCACAATAACCAGCTGCCACAAGCCAGCAGACGCTGCAGGTTTGGGGAGTGGTTGTGGCTCAGGCTGTTAAAAAATAACAACAAGCAGACAAGCAAAAAAAACCAAATGAGCAGGGAGTGGATGTGGCTCAAGCAGTTGAGTGCCTGCCTCCCACATGGAAGGTCAAGGTTTGGTTCCTGGTGCCTCCTAAAGAAAAAAAAAACAAAAAACAAAAAACAAGCAGGTAATGAGTAGACAACAGCAAAAACTATGAGCAAAAAAAACCACAACGAGCAGACAATGAGCTAAAACAATGAGCAAACAGACAAGGGAGGCATTTCAGGTTGGCGGCGAAGTACAGAGTGTTCCCACAAAGCCCCTCACGCACACAGTTTCCCATTATTACCATCTTGCATTAGTGTAGTTACATTTGTTACACTGGATGAACCAACACAGCTACTGGATTATCAACTAAAGGCCACAGTTTACAATGAGATTCACTCTTTCTGCTGTACAGTTCTGTGGGTTTTGACAACCGATAATGCCATGTTTCCAGCATAATGGTGGCATACAGAATATTTTCACTGCCCTAAAGATGCCTTATGCTCCAGCTACTCATCTCCCACCACCACAAACCCCTGGCAATGCTTGATCTTTTTACTGTCTCTATAGTTTTGCCTTTTCAGAATGTCATCTAGCTGGAATCATACATACACTATGTAACCTTTTCAGGCTGTCTTCTTTTACTTAGCAACTTGCATTTAAGGTGCCTCCATATATTTGTGTGTCTGTGGTTTGATAGCTCATTTCTTTTAACCACTGAGTAATATTCCATTGTATGGATGTGTCACCGTTTGTTGATCCATTTATCCACGGAAGTGTGTGTCACTGCTTCCAAGTATTGGCAATTATGAATAAAATCTCTATAAACATTTGTGTGCAGGTTCTTGTGTGGACATAAGTTTTCAGCTCATTTGGGTAAATACTTTGGAGCATGACTGCTGGATCGTATGCTGAGACTATGTTTCACTTTGTGAGAAACTGCCAAACTGTCTTTTAAAGTGGCTGCCCCATTCTGCATTCCCACCAACAATGAATGAGAGTTCCTGTTGTCCAAAAGCCTTTTTTTTTTTAATGGTACCAGGGCTGGGGAATGAGCCTGAGACTTCATATGTGGGAAGCTGGCGCTCAACCACTGAGCCACATCCGCTCCCCCAAAAGATTTTTAGAAGAGGGTTAAATGATGCTGTTTCACCTTAGAAGTACTAAGGGGTACAGTGTGCCTCACCCTCACTGTACGGTGGTGGGGTAGAATTTAGGCCCCTTGTGACTTTCACCCTGGGTGAAATGGCCCACTCTGAGCCATTTGGGTCTCCCAGCCCTGCACCCTCTTGTCTCTCTTACCATTGTTCTGTACCCTCTACATTCTTGTATTTGACTTTCTTGCCTTTATCTCCAATCTGCCATTTTGAATTTGACATCAGATTCAGTCTCTATCTCTCTCTCTCCTTCTCTTTCTCTCTCAACAAACTTGCACTCACCCACCAGGCACCATCCCTAGGAGTCCAGGAGCCCCCACTGCTTGGCTTACTTTTCTATGAGCACTGTACTGGGAGTCCAAAGAACTGGGTCTGGGACCGGGCTGTGCCTCCAGTAAGCAGGGTGACGGCAGAGTAAGACGCCCCCTCTATGTTTTCATCTGCAGACATGAGGGATTGGACTGAATCCTGGGCTCCTTCTAGCTCCCTAGTGTTACACCCACATTCTTCTCCCTTGTCCTATTTCTAGCCTTCCTTGACAGGCAGCTTGCTACTCTCTCAAACACTCTCAGTCTATACCAGTGCTTCCCAAGTGAGCCTCTTCATAGACGTATAGGGATGGGGTTCGACCACAAATACATTTTATTCTGGTCTTCTGAACACATTATGCTGTACTTTGCCCTTCACTGTTTCAGAAATCCTGGTGAAGATCTGCAAAGATTAAGTGCAAACTTGGTGTCATTTTGGCATTTCGGAAAAGCAATTGCTCCATCCATCCTTCAGCTCAGCTCGGTGCTAATCAGATGGCGATCATACAGTGACCTTTTTTGTAACTCGACAAAACAGCCAAGTTCAAATAATGCCTTGACTAAGACCCTAATCTATTGTTCCAAACAATCAAACAGCGTTCCTATCAGAGAAGGCCATCTTTTTCCTGCCCAGGCCGCTGGGCCCCTACTTTGGCAGACACCTACACAGACAGGAAGCCAGGCCCCTTCCTCTTCCTCCACCTGTCCTCCATGCCCCCCTGCGCTCCAGAAAAAGCCTCTGTGGACGGAAATCGCTGTTCCAGCTGCTCGGCCGCCCTGCTCCGCGGGACCTTTGGGCAGCCCAGAGCTGCTGGTGTCAATCGAGGTCCTGCCGGTGCACAGAATCCGGTGCCTGGAAGGAACACTCCCGCTTACGCATTTATCGCATCCTTTTTCCTGAGCCCCAGCCCGACTCCTGCAGCTTCCCAATGCTATCAGAATTCTGCTCCTTCCCCTGCAGATATGCTTGGGAACAACTTCTGAATATGGAGACTTTAAACAATGGCCACTGTTCGAGAGAGAATTAGAGTGACGTCCCAAGCAAACAGCTGGACAAAAAATGCATTGTTATCTGTGGCACAACGCCGGAGACGTTTGTTCAAAATGCTCGCCAGGGCTGGCCGTGCCCGCATTTGTGCAGCCAGCAGCTGGCAGAAAATGAGTCTTTTCCTGAAAGTAAATGACTCTTTTCCTTTTCTCAGGATGCACTCCCACCACCAGGTCGGCTTTCAGAGGGTGGCTTGTGTGCCCGCTCACCGCTCCCCTGGCAGCAGCCTGTGCTTCCAGGGTGGCGCAGTGGGGAGCTGGCTCTCCCCCAGTCGGGAAAATCTGGCATTTAGTTCCCTGTCTGCCGGGTCCTCTCTGATCTCTGGTTCAGTTTTAATTGAATATGCGGGGAGCAAATTACATGGAGAAAGTTATCAGTGGGATAGTTACATGTCATCAGTAAGGCTCTTGGAAAGGTGTAGACAGTGAAGCCGGTAGAATGGCATCATTGCTGTAGACAAGGGGCTTGGAGAGTAGCCCTGGTGCAGGGCATGAACTTGCTCCTGGGGCTTTAAGTATGGAGTAAGTTAAACAGAGGACTGAGGAGGGAAGGATAAGGGTTCTTTGATGTGCAAATTCCTTTTGACCCTTCCCCTTTTTCTTTGACCCTATCCTCAGCCTGAAATCCCTGGGGCTCTCTGACCTTCCTTAACCTTTGGGTGAGTCTCCCAGATACAGGGAGAAGGGGCGCCTGCATTTATTTGCATGTAAGCAATAGCATGCATTTAGTTCTCACCCTCATAGCCCCGCTTGTGCACGTGGAAAAATGCTTCACTAAAAGGATATGGAGCCAGTGGCCACTGGAGGCTCTGGGGGCAGGAAGAGGGAAAAGCAGTTGTAATACGGAGGCTTTTGGGGGACTTGGGAATCGTCCTGAATGACACTGCAAAGACAGATATAGGCCATTTTATATCGTCACATAACATGCAGAACTGTGTGGGAGAGAGTGTAGACAACAATGTGAACTATGGTCCATGCTCAGTGGCAATGCCCCAGGATGCGTTTATCAATTGCAATGAATGTGCCACACTAATGAAAGATGTTTATGTGGGAGGGTGTGGAAGGTGTGGGGAGTGGGGCATATGGAAATCCGTATATTTTTTGTGTAATATTTATGTAATCTAAGTATTTTTTTTAATTAAAAAATATGAATTATTAAAAAAAAAAAGTGTACATCATTCTGGCCCAATGGGAACCCATGTGCAAGGGACGGTCTGAAAAATCCACCAAAAGGTGAAGTGAGACACAGGGCTGGGTGAGTGAGCCTCACTGAGCCTGGGAGCAGCCAGACAAACAGAGGAAAATGACGTGAGGGCTTTGCCGCAGCTCTTTTTCAATTTGACTGTAGGAGTTTTGTCTCCAATTCCTGTCTTTTTTAGCATGAGTGTGTGAAGAGTCCTGCCCAATACACCACAGTGGGCTTCTCATCCTGGCATTGAAGCTTGAAGAGGATAGCAAACTTTCCTGGGTGTTTCTTTCTGGAGAGGTAAAGGAACCCAGCTGTGCCCTGGCTTTGTGTGTGTGTGTGTGTGTTTTGACACAAATTCAGAAATATTTCAGGGAAGTGGAGTTTGACCTGTGCCACAGAGTAGCAAATGCATAAATAATAAGAAACTTAATCCCTGGAAGCTGTGAATAAAGCAGATCTCCTCTGTGCCCACTAACTTCTGGGCTTTTCTGCATGCCTGAGGCAGTAATTCAGCTAGACATTGATGAACAAGCTGCGTTCAGTGCCTTCCCGAACAGGAATGCGCACTGGACTCCATATAATTATGAAGATCCCAAATCACAATGCAGTAGTGCGCTATGAATATTCAAGTTCCATTCTGAGGTGAGGACCCCCTGAAAGGCATGACCATTGCTAATTATAACCATGGGCTGCAAAGCCTTGGCTTCCTTCTATTCTTCCTACATCCTGTAGATGACCAAACTTAGGGACTCCGGATCAGATTCCCTGGAAGGTCACCAGGTGGCTTGATAACTCAGTATTTGGAGGATTGGGCTGGGCTAGGATCTGGGAGTGACTCAGTTGCTCTTCCCTAAGTGGATTCTATCTCTAAACAATCGGGATAGTGTGGCTCCTCCCAAAGGACCCTGTGCTGCAGTGGAACCCTGCACTACACCAGGTAGATACAGATGTCACCCTTCTTGTTCCTGGGCTATCCCTAGCTCTATCACAGTTTAAATGTGACTCCCCAAAGTTGGAAGGGTTGCTTGGAAATTGTCTGACCTGACCATTCCATTAGCCCAGAGGCAAGATTAAATATAAGGCATGTATGTAACCTTGCTCTAGAACAGTCTTTTTCAACAATTGAGATTGGGTTCAATCATGAAGAAATGATGGGATTGGCTCCTACCAGTCTGCTCCACTGCCACTCAGCCTCTCCCTTCCTCGCTGGAGACAGAACATTTTTAGTGTGTCTTTTTCACCTCTGAGGAACACAAGTGGTTAATGGTTCTAGAGTGCTTACATCATTGTTTTTAATAAGGCCGGAAATCTGAAAGGCTGTAGCTATCCAGCTGAGAGTCAAAATGAGAAAATATCTAGTAATGCTGGTTTAGGTTTCTGACAGCAGAAGATGGCTCAATGGACTTGGACTCAAAAGACATGAATTAGAAGCCATGCTGTCCTTCATAGCTGTGTGATTTTGGGCAAATCACATAATCACTCTGGGTTTCAATTCTTTTTCCTGTAAAATAAGGGACATACTAGGGGCTTTTCTAATTGTTAATGTTAAATGTTAAATCATTTAACAGACATCTGTTTCCTCTCATGCCAGGCACTATGCCAGTTGTTGAGGACAAAGCAGGGAGTGTAAGCTCCCTCAAGGAGCTTCTGCTACAGAGCAGGGTGCAGACACATCAATGAGCAAATAGCACCATCACACAGTTGGTAAACGTGGAACTGTGCTGCCAGGTCCCCCTTCAGAGAAGAACCCGCTGCCCAGTGGTGGTGGGTGCAGCCAGCTGACAGCCTCCACATGCACAGAGCCTCCTCAGCCTAGGCCAAGCCCTTCCTGGGGCAGCCCACATGTGGGGACTCAGAGGGAAGGGTTATAAAGATGCAGCCATTTTGGGCCAACGTGGAATAACTCCGATGGACAATATTTGTTATGAAACTTCCTCCTGGGTTGGCTGAGGCTTCATAGGACCTGAATTGCATTTTGACTTCTCCTTCTACCCTTTGCCTTTTTGCTTTACAGGCATTAATCCCCAATACTCATTTTTACTCCAAACTCCATCTCAGCCTCTACTTCTAGAGAACCCAACTACAGCACCATACCATGTTAGATATGCTGTGACAGGATGGCTACTTTAGCAGTACATATTCTTTTCTGGAAGGAGTGACAGCTAAACCAAGACCTGAAAGACAAATAGAAGGAGGGAGGTATTTTAGGCAGAGGAAATCTTAAGTGCATAAGTCAAGAGCACAAGATGGCCACCTTGGGGTGTGTAAGAAAGTGTAAGGAGCTCAGGGTTGCCTAGAGCATAGGAGGGCAGTGGTCCATTTGGAGTTCCCAGGAGAGAGTGCGTTTCTCTACTCCTCCTGGGGGATCACAGAGCTGCTGAATTCCAGGCAGAGGTGAGAGATGATGCTGGAATTAGGGGTTTCCAAGTCATGTGAAGAAGTTTAGATTTGATTCCAGAGATGGCTCACGGTGGGGAGATTTTAAGTAGAAGTTGGATGGTAGAAGATAGATTGAAAAGCAATACAGAGAAGCCGTGAGGAAGTTGTCTCTGGAATCCACAGGAGAGACGTGGCTGGCTGAGGGGGGAGGGGTGGTCCAGAGCAACCTGGGAAGGGCTGAGAGAGCTGGAGAGCTGGACGGATGGAACTTCTGACTGACTGCAAAGGGGAATGATGCGATAATATTGGTTTTCCATTGGTATGGAGAGGCAGGTAAAGAACAACAAAGCAGGGAAATAACAGGTGCAAATCACTCCTTCCACATGGGGCAATCCAAGTCCCTCTCTCCATCCCTCCCCTCCCTCTGCCCGGGCAAACACCAGAATGGGGGACTTTGTGCATCATCCCAAACTTGTGAGCCTGCCTTTGGAGCCTCTGATCTCAACAGGAGCTCAGAGGGTCCCGTGGGGCTCAGCGAGGGCTGTGAGTGCCTGTGGAGCCCATTTTTGTTATTTCCACCACGACTGTGGCTGCACCCTGACAAACACCCTGCTGAGTTTGGTTCCCCCCTGTGGTAGGGTCTCCGGGGCGGGTAGTTTATTTGTTAGATGACCCCAGGAAGTGAGAGGAAGAGATGGGGAGGGGAGAGGAGAAAGGAGGGAGAGCCCCACAGAGGGCGCTGTTGAGCTTCTTAACCCGCAGGGAATCTGGGGCTCAGTCCCGCTGGGGATCCTGGGAGGAACACCGAGCGTGAGCCCCAGAATTTTGCTTCTGGAAGTCGGAGGCTGGAGCATTTGGCCATTGACTCCCAGCGCGTGGGTTGAGTTGAAACTCATTGCTCTTCTTTCCTTTTCACTCACCCCGACACACACCCTCTGGGCTGCCCTGCTCTTGGGCTGAGAGAGCTCTGGGGCTGTCGGAGGAAAACCTGAGGCCACCGAGCGAGAGAGGCAGAGGCCGTGAAGCGGGCAGCTGGCTTTCTCACCAGAACGTGGCCCGGGGACCCCTGCTAGCCCCCGCCTGTGACAACCTGCCCCTTCCTTGGGTTGCCGCCAGTCCCTACCCAGCGTCTCCTCTGTTCTTCCTGGGGGCGCCACAAATGAGAGACTGAGGTGAAGCTGTGCTGTGGGGGGAACAGTGTCCCATCCGAGTGGAAAGACCCGGTACAGTGTCCGGCCCTGGGCGCCTGGTTCCGGGCAGTCGAGAACTGTGCTTCTCTGTTCAGATCCAGGAGCCGAGCGATGGGAGTTCGAATCCTGGCTTTGCCCCTGTTTTGGGTTGCGCCACGTCGCCCAGAATGGCAAATTCAAGTCTTAACTCCCAGCTCCTGTGAACGGGACCTTATTTGGAAATTGGGTCTTTTGTTGATGTGATCCAGTGAAGATGAGGTCATGCTGGGGGGGCGGGGGCGGCCCTAATCCAGTTTAGCTGGTGTCCTTACAAAAAAAGGAAGAGACCCAGACACACAGAGAGGAGAGCAGAGATTGGAGTGGTGCCGCTGCC
This sequence comes from Cabassous unicinctus, assembly GCA_029593785.1. Taxonomy (NCBI): domain Eukaryota; kingdom Metazoa; phylum Chordata; class Mammalia; order Cingulata; family Chlamyphoridae; genus Cabassous; species Cabassous unicinctus. Next base: position 1,346 of record JAQZBX010079305.1, on the reverse strand, counting down.
AGCTGAGGGCGCCCAGGGCCACCGGGAGAGGCACCAAAGGGTCCAGCCCTGCAGAGGGAGCTTGGTGGTGATGACAGTTTGACTTCTGCCTCCAGAACTGTGAGAGGAGAAACATAGGTTGTTTCAAGCTGCCCGGTTTGTGATTTGTTAGGGCAACCCTGGGAAGCTAAGACAGCCACTTGCTAGTGAGGGGACGTAAGTATGTTACTGACCCTGCTGTGAGAGTCAGTGCCCGCCTCTGTAAGATAGGGGCACTCAGAGTGCCTGCCCCAGGGGGTGTTTGGGAGGCTCCCCTGGAACAACGCTCATAAAACTCTCAGCTCAGAGCCCAGCATGCAGATGCTGTCAGTCCACGTTAGCTGTCAGTATTATTATTTCTTTGAGCACTTTCTTGCAATGGAAGTCTGAACACTGTTTCCTGAAGCCACAGCACAGCTGTGGGGTATTGCTCTATTGTCCATTATAATCATCCCCACAATTGCAAGCTCAGGAAGGCAGGCACATTTCCCTGCCTTTGTGAGAAGGAGCCTGAGAACTTCCTTCTTCCTACGGTGGAAAAGGGCAAAAGGGGCATTGTTGAAATAAAGTATAGGCTGCACACCCCCTTCCCCACCTCCAGCTTTTGGGCAAGGACTGTTGCTAACTCAGAGCTTCCGAGGTCACACATCTGTAATTGCTCTGGGATAACTGGTTTAATGCTTGCACCCAAATCACCCTTTATGCTACATGAAACAAACTGCTAGAAAGTCGTCTTTCAGCAGCTTTGTTTTGCGTTTACTGAATTACTTCATCTACAATAGACTTGATGAGAGGCACGCTTCATTATGCTTGAGTTCTACCCTAGCAGAAATATAATAATCGTGGATTCAAGCACTTCTGCGTGGCCCGTGTGTTTCATTCATCCTTTAATTGGTTCCCTCCTTCCCAGCGTCTTGCTTTACCCTGGAAGCTGGCACCTCCAGTCCTGCTGGGCCTGGGCTTGGTTTGTGGATGGAGGAAGCCCTTCCTGTCTCATCCAACCCCCTGAAGGATCTAAAATCAGGACAATACAAAAGCAGATATTAGCACTTGCCAGTCCAAACCAAGGACTGACTGTGTTACTTGGGAAAGTAATTCCAACCCACAATGTAGAGACCTTTTTACAATGCTTGGCACATACTAAGTACATAAACAATTCCTCTTTAAACTACAGCGTGCTATAGTGAAATGAACAAAGGTTTTGAATTTGGGCATGGATGATTGAAATCCTGAAACTAGCATAGACAGTGTAACAGGTTTGTATTTCAAAATCCTAATTAAAGTTTTTTGGTTTTTACCTTTTCTTCATAACAAGATTTCCACCACCC
>JAQZBX010079304.1:0-14000 GCA_029593785.1 Cabassous unicinctus | reverse complement strand
CTCCAAACACACCTGCAAAGCACTCACCCTCCAAACACACCTGCACACCACACACACTCCAAACACACCTGCACATTACCTAAGCACACTCCAAGCACACCTGCACAGCACACACACTCCAAACACTTTTGCACACCACATACAACCTCCAAACACAGCTGCACACCGCACACCTACACAAACCACACACACATACATTTGCACACCACAAACATACAAACCACACATATATACACATACACACCTGTCCAGGTGAAAACGTTATTCTTTCCCTCTGAACATGTTGGTTTTAAAAATCCTGGGTGGTCTCTGTGGCTGACCCCAGACTTCGCAGCCACTCCAGGACCTCATGGGCCCAGCTCCCTTCATGGAGCACGGCTTCTGAGGCAGCACCGTGCTTGGCCATGGTATGGGCAGGCCAGCCCGGCAGGCTCTGAGCATACAAAGTTTTCACTTATGTTTCGTGATGGTCAGTATAGAAAAGAGGCCGTGCAACCTTGGAGTTTGTACAGATAAAAACGCCACCCAGCAGGGGCCATCACGCCACAGGCTGCCCTGAGGGGCTGCGAGAACAGGACCCAGGAGGGGCAGGGAGCCACGCCGTGCAAGCAGGGGCAGCCAAGCACCGCGGTGTCTTTGCCGCCAAATGCTCCTGGCCAGAGCTGCAACACCTCCTGTTAACGTGGACTGTCCCACGCCTTGCACAGAAGCTGGTCCCCGGTATGGTCAAAGAACTGCGAGAAAAACTGTTGGACTGGGCAGGTAGCATTTACGGGCAGACGAAGGGCCTTTTGTGGCCCCCGTCCTGTCGCTGATCCCCCGAGCCGAGGCCAGGCTGGGTGTGGTGGCCTGAGTGAGGTGGAGTTTGTTCCAGAGTCTAAAGGTTTCAGGCTTTTGGCTCAAGACGTGGTTTTTGTCGACCAGAGACTTGCTATTTAAGTGCTTGAGGTCTCAGTCCCTTCATCTGTAAATGGGGATAAGAGCACCTCTTAACACTGGTGAGAGTGTTAAATAAAAGCTGCCGCCAGCTTCTGGGGCAATCGCAGGACCTCCACCCGCTTTAGCTTCCTTTTTTCAATTCTCTTCCCTACCTCCCTGCTCAACAGACTTTTTGGCCAAGACAGGGCTATAAGGTGATAGTGAAAGGATAAAGACTAGTTTTCTTTTTATTCTTGGTGAATGTTAATAATATTAAATATTTGTATTTCTTTCCATGTGTCACAATACAACACAACACAGTGAGACATTTCAATGCAGGACTTGCTTGTTTATTAAATACAGACAAAACCAGAAAATGAAGTTAATTCATGGATGAAATTATCTCGCTTCTTCCATGTCTAAACTCGATGGAGAAAACAGAATGAATAACTAGCACCTAGTAAGTGCTAGACACGGAGCATTTGTTCTACCTTAAGGCACTGCTCACCCACCAGGGCGAGGCAGTTTTCTGTGGTCTTTTAAGAGGGTACACTCGAGATACTTTCACTGATTTTGCTTTGCTTTAATTATTGGGCTGCTTTCACTTCATCTCTTCTGGGAAGACACTTGCCCAAATGTGACCAGGGTCCAAACCCAGGTCTGACGGGCAGAGTTTCCATCACGCCGTGCTATCTCCCACGTGAGTGAAGAGCTCAGGGGGCCGCAGACAGGGCTAGGCTCCCTCGTTAGGAGGGCATTTACTGGGCAGGACCTCCTGCGGTAGACGGCCTCGACAGCTGCCCGCGCCTGGAGAAATCACGGCAGATGGCGACAGGCTCTGTGCTGAGATCCACGGGACCGCACTGCATTAGCTGCTGCCCTCTGCTCCCATCTCCTGATGGTCTCCTTGACTCCTTCAAGTACTTGAAATTGTCTCAGAGTCCATTGTCAGCCATTTTCCTCCTTTGGTCAAAAATAGGACTTTGTTTAGGTTGGTAGGTGTTGAATACCACCTTAAAAAAGATTTTGCAAATATCGCATTGTTTTTAAGTATAGGGCTTATTCTTTAATTCCAGCTGAACCGAGAAATATTTTAAATAATTCTCTGTCCTTTTGCTCTTTCCCTGAGAAGTAAAATGAGTTTTGGCAAAATGCAATGAAAAGTGTACTTATTGATTTGGAAATTTTCTCCGAGTTTTATGGCAAAGACATATTTCCATGTCTGTAGGAATTATTTACCAGTGCTCTAATGCACTAAAGCCGCAATGAAGAACTTACACACCATCATTTGACCTCAAAGTGCGTATTTTAACTCTCAGGAATTTAATAATCTTGTGTCAGAATAGAAAGATGAAAATAAACACTTCTAAATACCGACTATTTTAAACTTAAATCTAATATAAGCATATTAGATATGCAACTATCAGACAACTATGTCTCAGAGAAATTTCTCTTGATTATACAATGATGTTTCCAGATCAGACCTATTTCATTAAGTGGGGAACACTGTTTTAAAGAAGGATCCAAATAATTTCAAATAGTTCAAATAATTTCTCTAGGTGTGACAATTAATTCCAGTTCTGGTTACTCTGTCATTAAGGCACCTGGCTGGTGCTATGAATTTACATCTTTCACCAGGACTAACGCAAAGGGTTCAGCTTTCACTTTTCATTTCTAATGGCTTGCTAGTTAAGTCCACTCCTCTAGATTTTCACCCTTCAGATAAACTTTCTGATGTATTTTATTCTCCTTGTTTCTACATTCTTAGGTCACCTTCTTTGCCTTGTGTAAGGAATATTTGTTAGAATTTTCCATTTAAAATTATTGCTCAGAGCAGACTTATTTCTGCCCTTCAGAAATAGCAACTCCCTATCCAAAATAGATGTTTCAACAGAAAATACCTTCAGATAATACAACCAACAAACAGCAGCTCAAGCTTGGGAACCCTAGAGTTGCTCTCTGTTCTTGTAGCCTTGATCAAATAAAGCAGGCAGGTGCAAGTTATAGGAGTTACCGATTATTTATGGCTTTTAGATACTTTGTGGGTTTATTTGGAGAGAAAAGTTTTATTCCACTCACATGGACAAAACCCAACCAACTGTCTGGGCTGATTAAACTCACAGTGCTGCATGAGCACATGGCAGGGGGAAAACTATGAAGTCTCACTGCCTGTGCCATGGCAACTGGGCAAACAGCTCATGGGAAGAATGTGAATAATAGGAAATAGCAATATTTCTCTTTGTGTTTTCGCTCGTGACAGTTTTATCCTCACATCTGCCCAATGTCCAGTGCACAGGAGTGGGCCGTCTGTGGCTGCTGTCCTGTATTTTCTGCTTGCCTCACCTCACGCATTTGTCTGCAGCTGTCTTGAAGGTAACACACAGTCTATTCAAGTTTCAAGGACATGGGCAAGGGAAGTTTGCCTTACAAGTAACTGAAGATGGGGTGGGAAACAGTAAGGCAGGCAAATGGTGCAATCAGCCATTTCACTGACTCCATGGCTTTCTATGTACTAAGATGGTGCCGTCTCAAAGGCAAAAGATGGTTTAGAGGCCAGGACATAAGAGCTTTGACCTAAAATGAAAAGCTAGACCTCAAAGTGTCAAATGAATTACTATTATTTTTGAGACTGAAATCAAAAGGCAAAGACAAGTCTTACGTGTGGTTATTTGAAAATGTTCTATTTCTCTCTCTTTTGCCTTTGTAAGCTGACAGTGGCCATGGCTCTCCAGAACATCCCCTCTTTGCTTCCCTTTTCCCACTCGCCATCGGTTCTTACTTGTCTAGCTCAGCGGTTCTGTGGGAGATAGACAACTCTCTAGTGGCGCAAAGTTGGAGGCCACAGCCCTGAGCTCCGAGCCGGAAATTCTCCAGGACCACGGACAGCGCTGCACGTGGGCGGGGTTCATGGAGCCAGGTGTGTGCCGGCCACCCTCTGCTTCCAGCTTTCCACCCTCTGCCCGTGGCTCCTGGGATTCTCCAGTTTTCCTCTCTTTTTACAATCTGCCTAGTATGCATGCACATGTTTGTACATCTGAATACATGTAGAGGTGTCAAGTGCTTTGGCTAGAAATCCCTGTTCACCAACAGCTGGGTGAGTGGCCTTGGGCAAATTACTTAACCTTTTTCTGAGCTTCCTCATCTGTAAGCTGAGAATAATAATATTCTATTAGTAAAGTTCTATTAGTAAATTAGAGAACTGATGAGAAAATTCATACCAGCCACAAGTGCCTGGTAGACAGTAAATGCTCATTAAGTGTGTGCTATTTTCTGTATATGTGTACCTTAGGTTCTGACCTGTCCCACAATACATTTGAGGTAGCATTTCATGTGGAAATAATCCATGTAGGTTCTAAGGCTAATCCATTTAGTTATGAATTAGTACGTTTACTGGACAAGAATTGGCCCAGAACTGTGAGCAGCTCTTCATCCAATTTTCCCGTTTCCGGTGGATAAATATTCATGTGCCTTTTTTTGGTATACGGTTTGATAAGCGTCTCAAATCTTATAGTGTCATTTGGAAACTGCATTTTCAAAAGCTGCTCAGAACCCGAGTATGGCCTGAATATTGTTCAATAGATGAATATTTATATTCTGTCCTTGTATAATTAGTTATTGGTTTTATATGTAAATTTTGCTTCTACAAGTGCCTTAAGAATGTTTTAAATTTACTAATTTTCTGGTATCCTGGCAATTGATAGTTTCTGGTATCATTGTTGCTCAGCACACAATTTTATACTAATCAAAATATTAGCAGCTGGCTCCGTCCCCGCTAGAATACTGCAGAGGGAAAACTGGAGAGCGGCGAGTCTGGAATGGTTCTGTTTTGAGTTGAGAGGTGTCGACCGGCTCTCTGTCCCATGCTTTCCAGCCTCTCCCGTCTCTCTGGGGTTGCAGAGCCCCTGACTCCTTAAGCCAAGCAGGGTGCACTCGCCCCATAAAGCGAGCCGGCTCAGTGGGGGCTCAGGGCATGCTCTGAGCCCTCTGTTCCCTAGTGGATTCTTTAACTGCTTGCATTCTGAGTTTTGTAAGCTGGTGCACATTCCTAGTCTGCTCCTCATACTTCATCTGCCTCTGACTCCTGAGTTGACACCAGGACTTGCTCTCCCTGGTATTATCATGTTAGACTCCCGGAACCCGGCCTTGCTGCCCTCTGGCTTTTAGCATCTCCCAAACCTAGGCCCTTGGTTTGTTCCGCCTCCAGGTGCGACTGGCCCTCTGGTTTGGGGGTGGGGAAGAGGGGGCAGATTAGGGCCCTTTGTCCGGCTTTCCTCTGGGTACCAGGCCTCTCAGTCCTTTGTGCTATTTCCTGGTTGCACAGCAATGCCAGGCTCGAATACGGGCTTTTCTGTGTCGAGTGGCAGCCGAAACACTGGATCTTTCTCAGTCTCTCCTCTGGCTCCTACAGAGAAAGTTCATCTTTTTATCAGTCAGATGATCAAATTAGCCAGTGATTGCTTATGGACTGAGTGCCTTCTGGGTATTTTATTTGGTTTTCGTTTGTCCAGGTTACCTCGCCCCCTATATTGACCTCCCAAATCCGGCTGTCTTGGTGGTCCGCTGCTGCCTCCTCACACTGTCTGCTCTGGGAGCATGAGTGCTGGGCCCCAGGACAGAGCTTGCCAGGGGCAGGGGGAGGTGGCTGAGCAGGCGGCCACGCGAGCTCCTTGTGGTCACTCATCATGACTTATTTAACCGCGGTCTCCAAACTCAGCATGTTTGAGACACTAAAATGCAGCTTGGGTATATTGCTATAATTAATTAGTTCATTCATTCTTTCATGCACTGATAGGCTAACATATTAATATATGGCAAATAATAAGATGTTATCACAAGCAATATTCTGCAACTATAAATGCTGTGGGAATTCTGAGAAGAATGAAGACTAATAACCCCTTTGAACAACGCTCCATGACTTAGAAAGCGTTCTTGTCTCTGCTGTTTGCTTTAGGCTTTGTGTGCCCTGGAAGTAGGACTTTTATATCCAACTTACATATGAGAAAATGGGGCTCATGGAAGAAAGTGTTACGCAGGGAGGGTGAAGACACAAACCAGGTCTCCTGCTTCCACACGCAGGTTTTATCTGCTTCATTGGGGTGGTTCCTACTCGCCTTGGGACACAGTTCCTCGGGTCCAGGCTAAGGGGATGGGACAGAAGCTGCTGTGGACACAGTTCACGCAGCCTGGGGGCGGCATGGGTGTGCTTTCTGTCCGTGAACATGACCTGAGTAGACTTGTCAGGAAACCTTCTGGAAACCTGCAGCTTTGATAAATGGCCTGTCCACTCGTGGGCCTGGCGTGCAGGGACGAGCCTGCATGTGCGGGGGAGGCAGGAGGAGGAGTGGGTTTCCTAGACCCTTTCTCAGAACGGCGAGGCGTTCACGCACCTTGGGCACGTTCACGTGGGGAGGAGCGCTGAACTCGTTTGCTAAGATGTGGCCTGGCAGTGCAGCATCTCACCTGAGGCAATGGCAGTTTGAGGGTCCCCGAAGGGACGATGCTGCCCCTGAGGTGGCCGGAGCCCCTGCTAGCATCACAGCCTTCTTCCAGACTGTCTTACAGAGCCCTGACCTGTCGTGCCTGGGTGAGGGAGCTTTTTAGTCCTATGGAGAGGCTTGCCATGGCTCTGCTGTCTTTTTTCCCCAGAAGAATTAATAAGATGCCCTGGGTATCTGTGAGTCTGGATGGATATAAAATATTTTCCATGCATCGAGCTCTGTGGTCCTCAGAGAGGAGCAGTTTTGCTCCCAGGGGCACTCGACGGTACCCAGAGACTTTGCTGTTGTCACTAGGGTGGGCGTGGGTGCCCCTGCCCGCTGGTGGTGGAGGCCGGGGAGCTACTCGACATCCTGCAAACCAGGGCGGTGCCCACGACAAGGCGCTGTTTGTCTCCCAGTGTCCTTAGGCCAAGATTTATAAACCCACCTGCAGCGAACTTAGTTCATCAGCAATGCCACTCCGTTTCCTTTCCTTTTGTTTAATGGATTCAAATGACAAGGAAATATGGTTTTGGCCCCGTTTCTCTCCCTACAACTAATAGTTCCTGGTGCTAAGCGAATAAGCTCAGGAAGCCTGAAGGTGGGTGGTGACCTGCCCTCCAGGAGCGCGAGCAGCGAGCTCCCCGGAGGAAGTGCAGGGCGCTGCCGACGCCTCAGCGGAATGCAGGCCAAAGCGCCAAGGAAAGCTGGGTTCCTGGGCCAGAGGCTGAGAGAAGCAGGCCCAGCGCAGGCAGCCCCTTCTCTCCTTGCCCAGGGCTCCACACAGCCACACAGGGGATGCTTGGTACCGTCGTCTTCTCTCTCAGGGAAGCAGGTGGCAGCGCTCCAGTTCTGCCTGGAGGTGTCGGTGGGGGGCTGGGGTGGTGTAGGGGGCAGGGGGTACTGTTCAACCGGGGATTGAGCCCAGGACCTCTTACATGGGAAGCAGGCGCTCAACCACTGAGCTACATCCGCTGCCCAATGAGAGATGGTTTTTTCATTTGTTTGTTTTTAGGAGGTACCGGGGGTTGAACCTGGAACCTCATACATAGGAAGCAGGCGCCCAATCACTGAGCTACATCTGCTCCCCCAATTTGTTCTTAAGTGACCCAGCAATCAATTGTTCTATTACAATCTTAAATTTTAAAAATCTTGGCAGAGAAAGTGATGAGAACTTTGTGGAGTTTGGCCAGCTTTGAAGACAAGTGCAGTTTGATTTTAAAGTTCCTAACAGTGTAATACGAGGCAGAATGTCATGGTGGGGTTTTTACTGAACTAAAAGTTGAGAAACTTGCCACTGACAGCGTGTCCTTAAGCCCAACATTCACCTTCTCTAGCTTTCATTTTCTTTTCTGTCAAACGGAAGCTCTGAACCCAATGCATTGCAGTTTTCCTCTAATAAAAACAGTCGCTGGTTCCGTGAGTCCTAGATTTTCTCAAGGAATACATTTTTCTCGTGAGTTCCCGGCTTTGCCAAGCCCTGTTTTTGGCCTAAGGAGAAAGCAAAGCTTCCAGTCGTGCCAGTCGCCTTGTGAGCAGCGCTGCTGGAACGCGGCTCCGTCAGTTCTGGCAAGTTCTCATCACCAGCTGCCTGGCATTTTTCTAGCATAGTGAAAACACCTGTGTGATGGTATTATACAACATAAGTTAACCGTCTATGTTGTAGGTTCTCTAGTATCTGCTTCCAGGGTTTACCTTCCCTCCAGGTGTTGAAATGTGTGGTAATTATTGAGCCTTAATCAAGATCTTCTTGTTCCTCGACATTCCCCAGGCAATTAGGGGCAGGTTACATCCCTAATTCACATGGTGCCCCCTTCCCAGAAGTCCTGGGCCTAGGTGATAGAGAGGTTGAGCATATTTATTATATGAGTACCTTAAGAAGTTTAATAGGCAGACAATTCTGTATAACACATATAATAAATATTATGTGCCGAGAACACAGATGGAAACCGAGAATTCCTGAGGGAACTCGGCCTGGAAATCTCGCCACTTCACGCACAATCTCGATGGGCTAATGAGGTCATGGGGTGCACTTGACTCTGCCTGAGCCTCAGCCTCACCAGGTCGCCATGGCGTGAGTTGCGTCTTGATGCCAGCAAGGTGGCCTCAGTCGTCCCACGGCTGCCGCATCTCTGCACCATCGCTGGTTCCTCGGGCTGCAGGGTTTTCTCTTCTTCCCAAGCTGAGATGAGAGCTGGGTCCACTGACCAGCTCTGTTCTCCACCAGAGGCACAGCATTGCCAAGGGCCTCCCCAATACCAGGCCTTTGGCCACTGTGTCAGGGCTCTCTAGGGAAACAGAATCAACAGGAGACATCAGTAAAGAGAATGAGGTTTTTTAAGAGTCTCTCACGTGACCATGGGGATGCACAAGTCCAGGTTCCGCAGGCAGGCTGCAAACCAGGGGCTCCGATGAAAGTCCAGTGATGGTCCTTGATGAGTTTCTGGGAAACGTTGGCTGTCCAAAGATGAGCTGGGAAATTCTCTCTGAATGTTGAAATCACTTCCCTTTTTAAGGCATTCAACTGATTGGATAAAGCATCACTCATTGCTGATGCAATCTCCATGGTTGATGCAGATGTAATCAGCCGTCCACGCAGCAAACTCACTGGTGATCGAAGTCCATAGATGCTCTTGTATTACAATTAGCCCAGTGCTTGCTGGAACAAACACCTGGGCACGATTACCTGACCGAGCTGACACACCAGCCTCACCATCACAGCCACCATCTTGTCTCTTTTCCCCACAGTACTTCAGCTTTGCTGCAGCTTTAGTTCCCGGTGCCCTGGGTCATTCAAGGCTCCAAGTTCTCCAGCTACCACCCACCACCACCGGGTCACACTGCGGCCTTGCTGTGTGTGGACATTCGCGGGGGCTGTCCTCACAACGGGCTCTGGTGGTGGAGAGCGCCAGGCATTAAGACCCCGTGCAGACCCCTGCATGCATGGATTCTCCCTCTGCAAACGGCTGCATCTTTCACTGCTATTCTGTTAGACTTTTATTCTCTCTGTCGGAACCACCACTCAGTCTGCCAACTTCAAATATCTTTTCAGAAGAAACAAACCTATTTTCTCTTGATTGAGCTTTAATTTGTGGTATTGTTTTAGCATTTTGTCCTGTTCATTTATAACTTGAAATATCAGAAAGTTTCCCAAAAGTTCATGGGTATTTGTTACTCTATCAAAGAGGCTGATTGACTTGTCAATGGCACTTGTCAATGGCTCCATTGCAGAGATGGAAACTATTTCCACTGTAATTGAAGGTCTACTCTGAGAATAGTTTGTCAGGTGTCACACAAAAACTGTTATGTGTTCAGAGAACGGCGGCTGCGCATGTGTGTCAGCGTCACTGGCCTGTAACTCCATGGTGTTTAAGGCCCACTCGGATTCAGGAAATCGCTTTCTTCATGGGGATTGCCTTCCGGGGCTCAGCAGTAATTCAGGAATGTGTTTCACATTTCACCTCAGAGCATCTTTTATAGTTGCTTCAGCAACATCCATTTTTTTTTTCTTATGGAAACACAGAAGCATTAGAGAGGGAGATTCTAAACTGACATGCCCTCCTCTCCCCGCTGCAGGCCCGAGCAGCTAGGCAGTGCGGGAACTCCAGCACCCAACACCAGCTCTCAGGGTGCCGCCGGGCGCATTCACTTACTTAGGTTCCAACCTGTCTCCTTCCCCGAACCCAGACCTCTGCGGCTGGTGCCTCACATGCAAGAGGATGAGCAAGAGCCTAAAAGCACAGCGGGCGGGGGCAAGAGGGCTCCCGAGGGGCAGCGGGGCGGCGTTCTGTTCACCATCCTGAACGACAGGGCGTGTGTCAGTTTGGTGGCCGATGGCAGCTCTAACAGGTAAGCAGCAGCTGATAGTGTATGTCTAAGTAAAGATTAATTATCTTGACTTGCTGCTTTCCCTATAAAAATATTCCCAGAAGCACGCTTTTTAAAGTTCCCACACTAAAAAAAATCCAGGAGAAGCAATTTACAGGAAAAAAAAACACAAACTCTTTCACTGCTCAAAAGCACTTTTTTTTTTTTTTTGTAATTTATACTAAGCCCTTTAGAATGTCATTTTGGTTCTTTATTAGTATCCTTGACAATATGATTAGACTCCAAAAAATGTCTACTTGTTAGTGAATAGCCTTCATTCTCTAAACTTTAAAGAGCCTACTCAGCTATGAGCAAAGCATGCTTCATTTTTTAATTTTTTGCAACAAAAAAGCACCTGATGATAATAAAATATATGTTTAGATCAAGTGTTCAATTAAGTATGTCTGGTAACAGTTAGATAAATATTGTAGATTTATTTTTGCAGATTATTTAGATGCCATAATTTGGGCAGAAGTTAACTTTCATTTTGTGAATTAGAGTTAACTTTGAACTATGGTTGCAGCGATATCTTTTTAAAATACAGAGAAAATGAAATGTTTAGAAACATTTTTTTCTAGTGACAAAAGCCTTTGTCCTCTTAAATGTTATTTCCTTTTTATTGTGTGCTGAAACTCATTTATGCTTTGTTTAGATGTCACCACAAATAGTGTAAAGATAAGTTGCTAACGTTAACATAAATGAGACAAACCTTTATTTGTATTTATTAAAAGAAGACAGTGAAAACATTAGCTAATTAATTGAAAAGCTTTTGAGTTGATCAAGCCCAAGAAACAAAAACACAAAGCAAATCCCCAAATAACACCAACACAGACAAACTGAAACAGAAACTCAAACTTTAACCTTCACTGAGAGATCTTGTGCTTTTAAAAATTCCCTAATATTTTTCTGTACCCCCACCCCCAGTCTCTTCACTGCACATATGTTATTTAAATGCTGATAATCTTGTTCATGGTAATTCCAACGAGCCTCAGCAGACATATAATGCTTCCTCTTTTAATAGGTGCAAAGTGAGTTATTGTCACAAAGCAGATATGAAAGAGGCTGTGAAAAGATCGGGCCTCTCCTCTGCAACAAGGGCTTGTGAGGGTGCTGACGTGGTCACCTGAATTATGCATGTCTATTGTGTTCAAATATCATAAATCGATGCATGAACTCCCTCCAAATCATTTTCAGTTCATGACCATTTATACACAGGGCTCTTGAGCAGTGCAAAGACAATTAGTCATATTTGTATGCCGGAATTAATTGAGAGTGAGATGCGGGAGGCAGAACGAGAGAACAAAGAATGCTTTTTGTCAGTTCTTCCAACTGACAGGGATAATTAGATATATGAAATTGAAATTCCTCAGCAGGGGGTTTCTGTTGACAATGAATTTTCTTTTGATTCCATTCTGTTATTCTTTTATGCTGTCATCTGTGGCAATTTGTTATTCAGCTTGAAGCTTAAAAAAGCAAAGCATTCTGCTTTTATGAGTAGATGATGTCAGTTTGTACACTGCTGGGAAATAGATATTAAATGTAATCTTTAAACTAAGAAAAAAAAAGAAAAGAAAAGAAAAGAAATAAAATCAGTTAAAGAGACAGTGTGCTGTTTACCCAGCCCACAGAGAAAAAACTTTGCAAGAAATAGTCAGAACTTGTTCAATGGTGTTTGAAGTTGTTCAAGCTCCATTAATCCGGTGCCTTGACTGCGGCTGGAACTATTCTGGGAAACGCAAGCATCCAACACCAAAATGGCACCAGACGTAGCTGTGGGAGAGGACAGCTATCATCTTGCTCCGTCTCATTTTCATTTGCCACTCTGTTCTACCTTCAAACACCAAAAACATTATTCATAGACTGACTCTTCTTTTGCTCCCATCAAATCAAATGCTGTGAACTTAATATATTCATAGGAAAGGAATCTAAAGAAGACCTACCCCGCCCCCCCCCCACCCCCCCCCCCCCCCCCCCCCCCCCCGCACAGTCTGCATATACTATTTATCCAGGCGTGTTCGTAAACTGGGCTCTAGGAATGTTTTATGCCCTAGACCTCAAGGTAATGACTATTTAGCTTGCAGCTCATTACTTTTTTGGGGGGCTTGTCATCTGCAGAAAGAACGTGACTTGGCGTTCACGTAACTTGGCACTGGGTGTGGGTCTCACTCCTCTAGCTAACCACTTTGTGTGCACGTTTCTCCTTCCTGGAGCCTTTGCCCTTTGGAGAATTTGAGTAGCTGTCTCAACGCCCTGTGAGGAAGGGCGCCCCAGGCGGTATGTGTCGGCACCCCTGAGACCAGGGACCCCGGAGTGCAGGTAGCCTGCAGCCCTTGGTGGCCGGCAGCCTCCCCCCGCGCCGTCTTCCACGACTGCAGGCGTGCGGGCCGGTGCCGATGCCATAGGCGCTCTGCTCGCCGCTGGGCACATGGTGAAGGCTGTGCGGTGCTCGGAGCCAGGGGCGCTTCCTCAAAGTGGGGCTCGTTGACCCGATTGCTAAAGCGCATTGGTCAGGCTGCTCCCCAACAGCCAGGGCAGGGCCTAGAAATCTGGATTTTTCATAAACTGTCCAGCTGGTTCTCGGAAGTGGGAATTCCTGCCTCACCGTCATTCTCTACAGCGCTGAGTTGGGGCCACTCTCTCTTTGCTTCTGTGTCATTGATTGAAATATTCCCGCCAGATTTGACACTTATCACAGCGTCTCGGCTCTCCTGCCAATGTTCATCGCAGAAGGAGACTCTGCAGAGCAGCCTCACGCCCAGGGGTCTGCTCCAGCCGCCGCCTCCGGCTGAGGAGCTCCACCACCCAGGCCGATTTAAACCAGTGCATCAGGCAAGGATGGCTCAGAGCGCGTAGCCAGGCTGTGCCAGCCTGCAGGCTCCGGATCCAGCCTGTGTCACACACCCAGAGGACGGAGCGACGCGGAGTGGGATATAAGGAGCTGTGGGACCTCGTGTTAAGGTTATGAGCCCATATAAGCAAACTCAGGGGGACACATGTTACGTGGATTCTGGAAACACAATGTAAACAATTCCCCTTTTTTTTTTTTTGACTTTCCCTTCTTATTTGCAGTTTTCCATGATGCATTCTTAGCTTTCTTCTGCCTGTGTTTTCCACTTTATCCATCTCCTCAGAGGTTAGAAGGTTTGTTTCCCCAAAATGAAAGTTTCTTAATCAAAATCAGCATCCTGGTAACTGAATTAAAAGTCAACAACACAAAAATCTAATTTCTGTCAAAAACAAAAATCGCATGAGGTGCTGGCCAACATCGTGTTCCAGCTTAAGCGCTGTGTGTAACTCTACCGCATAGAACCTCATTGGATGCGACGCTATTGAGTCCAAAGCGGCGTATTTAACTACGGAAACTCTTCATGCAGATTTACGAAGAGAAGGCCAAGCAAAGGGAAAGGCCACCCGCTGGCACGAGGGCTTGTCAAGACAGAAATACCTGAGTGGCTACGGAGCCCTCTGGAAAGCATTCGGCTCCACAGTCAAACCAGACGCCGATGTAGCTTCTCAGGCCTGAAGGGAATTGAAGAGCTCCCTTTATCCACTTTTCCATTTCATAACTCTTTAAAGGATCTAATCCAAACCTTTCGACTTTCTTTAGAGATGAGTTGTGTTGTCTTGTTTTGCTTTTTAGTCTCACAAGCTGGAGTTTCAGCGATTTTGTTGGTGGGAGGACTAGGGGTTTTAGAAGTGATGAGTTATTTTCTAAGCGGGCTCTGCAAACCCTCAGGG
>JAQZBX010079303.1:0-14000 GCA_029593785.1 Cabassous unicinctus | reverse complement strand
ATGACCAAAAACCAGAGATCCCCAAATGAAGTGTATTTTCTGTGAATCGATTGCTTTCTAGCCCAGGGCAGGTCATTTCATACAAAATGAGACTCTGCTTCCCACTATGCACTAAGTAAGGGATCTGAAGTTTGTGATGAAAAATGAAACGC
The DNA here is from genome assembly GCA_029593785.1 of Cabassous unicinctus. Lineage (NCBI taxonomy): Eukaryota > Metazoa > Chordata > Mammalia > Cingulata > Chlamyphoridae > Cabassous > Cabassous unicinctus. Next base: position 13,848 of record JAQZBX010079303.1, on the reverse strand, counting down.
CTGCCCTGGGTAATGAGTCCACGAGGCCCACATTGCTACACCAATTTTAAAAAGCAAAAAACAAAGCAACTGAGCAAAACTCCAGCCTGTCCTTCTTTCCACCCCTTGCTTTTTAAAAAACATAGTCAACTAAGACTAGACTAAAATAGTTAGGGAAATCCAAATGTAGTAAGGTTAGTTTTTTTTAAAAGATTTATTTATTTACCGCCCCACACCAGACAGCTCCTCGTCTCTCTGCTCATTGTTTTGCGCTTGTTGTGTGCTTGCTGTGTCTGCTCTCCTTCTTTAGGAGGCACTGGGAACCGAACCTGGGATCTCCCGTGTGGGAGGTGGGTGCCCAACCTCTGGAGCCATACCCGCTCCCTTCTCGTTGTGTCTCCTCATTGCGTCAGCTCGATGTGTCTGCTTGTTACGTCAGCTTGTTGGGTCGGCTTGTTGTCTGCTTGTCTTCTTTAGGGGCACCGGGCACTGAAACTGCATGTGGGAGGCAGGTGCCCAACTGCTTGAGCCACATCTGCTCCCCCAAGGTGTTTTTTTAACCACTCATACACTAATGATTATGTTCCTATTTGTACTATGAAACCAAATTAGTTAGTGAAAGGAATTCATGGTGGTGGCAGGAATAGGGTCCACTGCTTAACAAGTTTTCACTTCTGTAAATATTGTTTACTGCAATCACCTTGATGCTCTGATTTTGAACTACTGATTTACCAAGTAGAGAGCCCAAATAGTCTCCTCTCTGTGTCTGTTTTTCCCTTTCTCTGGCTCTCTTTCCTCTCACAGTCCCCTTGGTTTTGATTTTCTCTATTTCCTTCTCCTCCTTCCTCTTTCTCTTTTCCTCCTTCTCCCCCTCCTCCTCCCCCTTTTCCTTTTTCTTGTTTTTATAAACTCAGGTACATAGGATTGAATTATTTCTGTGTCTTATTGTGCCACACAATTCTCTTTTTAAATTATATAAATTTCAAGTAAATACAACAAATATAGAAAATTGCACAAATTATAAGTGTGCAGCTTGATGAGTTTTCACAAAATAAACAAAGAACCAGCACTTGCATAAAGGTACAGAAGATAATCTGAACCCCTGCAGCCCCCTAATGCCCCTTCCAGTCACAACCATCCCCCTGCCAAGGGGAACCACCATTCTGGGTTCCAACATCATAGATGACTTTTGCCTGTTTGTGAAGTTTACATAAATAGAATTTTGCATTATGCAATTTCTGTGTTCGACTTCCTTCACTGAACATTATATTTGTGAGATTAGTCCATACTGTTCATTTGTTTTTATTGCCATATAGTATTCCATTGGGTGAATATACCAGAATGCATGTGTTAATTCTACCGTTGATAGGTGTTTGGGTTGTTTTGGTTCAGGGCTGTTACAAGTAGTGCTGCCATGTCCATCCTTACAGAGATCCTTTTGGTTAACATAAATATGCATATCTGCTGAGTATATACCTATCAGTGGAATCGTCGGGTCTTAGGATATAAATACATATGCTCAGCTCTAGGAAATATAACCAAAGCGTTTACAAAGTGGTTGCACTACCAGCAAGGTTTGAGAGTTTGGTTTCCTTGCCAGCTTTTGGCATTGTCAGCCAATGCTATCTTTTTAGCTTTCCTAGTCGTTCTTGTAGGAACGCTGCCTGTCGCTAGCTACTCGGTTCCATCCGGAAGTGGGATTCAATACTTTGTTTTTAAAAAATCTATCCATGTTACCGCTCATGCCTTGCCCCTAAGTCCATAGTATGTATAACCAGTTTCCCTAGTGGTGAACTCTCCAATTGTCTCCACTTCCCAGCTATTTCCATCAGCTCTGTGATTAAAATGCTTATTCTTATACATACCAAGTACTGCCATAGTGTTTGCCACAGCATACGTGCACGAGAGCTTGTGTTTCTCCATGTCTTTCCAACATTTATTATCTGATTTTTAAATCTTGGACATTTGGATAATTATAAAATGTAACAACTAACAAAACGATGATGATAAACCAGTTCCATCCCCAAAACAAGGAGTATCTTCAACTACAAGCAAGACAATCCCTTTCCTCTGCCCCATAAAACCTACGTCCCACCCAGCCCGAAGCAGTCAGAGTGGACATTGCCCCAAAACCCTCAAGATTGAGGAAGGAACAAAAATAAGGGGGCACTGTAACCACGGACCAAAGCAGATTTATTGTTATTGTAGTTATCTTGTGCTATTGGAGTAACTTGTAACATTGATATTAAAAATTTTAAAAATTAAAAATAAAAAGGAAGAAAACACACACTGTTGTTTTAATTTATATTTATCTAATTATTAATAAAGTTGAATCTCTCTTAATGTATGTTAACCACTCGGATTTCCCCTTCTGTGAGTTGCATACTTATATCCTTTTTTATTTTTCTGAGTTCTTTTCTTGTTGATTTGTGAAAATTGCCTGTATATGCTAGACGACCATCCATTTGTTAATTTTCAACGTTGAAAATAACATCATCCTATTTCCCACTCCTCAGTTATTATGTCTATAATTTTAATGGAATACTGCACTCAAATCCACAATTTTTTTTACATTATAATTTGTGCCTTTGAGTTCTTATTTAAGAAGTTCTTCTTCACTCTGTGTCACAAAAATATTCTCCAACATTTTAGAATTAGAATTTTAGTTTTGTCTTTCATATTTAGGTCTTTAATTCATCTGGAGATTTCATTGTATATGGTGTACATCAGTGATCCAACAGTTTTTTTTTTCTTTTCATATAGCGATGTAATTTCCAAATACCATCTATTTAAACATCCATTATTTTCCCACTGGTTTGTGGCAACATTCTATCATACATCAGGTTTCCATAGGTATATATAAATTTTTGAGCTCCTTATTGTTTTCTGGGATTTGATTTACCAATTCCTGCTACCATACCACCTATTTTAATTACTCCTTTTTATTCTCAAGCTTGATATAGCTACTAATCAACTCCTTTTTTTCTAAGTAGGTTAAAAATAAGTTTGTATATTTCCTTTAAAAATCTTGTAACTTTATTCGAAATTGCTTTGAATTTGTAAATTAACTTGCTTAAAATCAGCATCTTTAAAAATACTGGGTCACTTTATCCATGAAAAATGTTATGCCTTTCCATTTTGCTCATTAAAAAAATAATAATCCTTTTCTCCATAAGATCTTATGCGTTCTTTGCTGGGGTAAATGCTAGATACTTTGTGATTTCTCTTTTAGAAATTTAACCAAGATAGGCAGCCTAAGTAAATGAGAGAATCTGATGGGCTCTAAAAACAACTAGTTTTCTCTGCAGAGAATGTACCTCATTAGTTGCTAACCAAAGATCAAATCAGGTGGGATTAAATTTCCAGAGCAAGAGGAATTTCCTTCCTGACCGGAAACTTGAGGTCAGTCTGGAAAACAACATTAATTTAAATTCAAAATTTCAGAATCCCTTGTCTGTCTGATAAAAATGATTGAGAGAAAAATGGCATTCCCTTTCCCATGATAAGATAATAAGATATGTTGTCCTCAATTCTTAAGCTTTTCTCATATTCTAAAAATTTGAGATGTTACAACTTGTCAAGCTCTCTGGGGTGCTTTTTCTTTTCTTTCCTTTCTTTGACTAGAGCCAAGCGGAGGGTGGGAACTGCTGTGATAACCTGTTGTATTTCTTCAGGCTTTGGAACCTGGCTGTCCCCCCTCCCCATTTATTCGTCCCTTGGGCTTCTCTCTCTCGATGTCTTTGTGACTTTTCTAAGGACACATCCCCCTTGCCACTGACTCTCTTGGTTATCCAGCACCTCGTTCATGTTTTACCCTCTCATGACAGCTTCTCACCTTCTTACCTGTTTCCACAATCCCAGCCTGGGTCCTTGTGCCGATACAGACTATGCTCATTTACACTTTGCCGTCGCTCTGTGATTCTTAGTCCATGTTGCTTTTTTTCTGTAGACAGGGGAGCTGTGGTCTCCTCTCTGCCTCCGCTAGGCTCAGTCCCCTCCACCAGCCTGTTTCCTTGATGGCTTTCTTGCTAAGGGACACCCGTTCATTCATTCCCCTCAGCAGATACTTACTGAGCACTTGTTAGGAGTCAGGAGTCTACACCTGGCACCAGTGAACCTAGGTCCTGCCTCGCCTTTGTATACTAGTCTCACAAGAGAAGCGACATTTCAGAAAGCTGTTAGGTAAAGAGCATCCCATCCCTTGAATAAATTTAAAGGGAGACCGATGACCTCCTGGCTTGTTGGTTTTCCTTGGAGCAGGGGCACAGGGTGGGCGGGATGTATACGTGTTGTGTGGTGCTGAGGGGGAAGGATGTGGACACCAGAGAACCCCGACTTCTGTTCTCCACCTGGACTCCACCCCGTGCCAAGGTCCTGGGGACAGAGTGTGGCCCACTGCTCCGATTTTGCCGCCTTCCAATCCAAACGTGGAATTCTGGCAGGGCCTGCCACTCCCTCCCCTTCCCTTGGCAGACTGTTGACAAACTCTTTGTGGTGGGTGGGCAAGTTCCTTGTATGTGTTTGTCCTCGCTCTCTTGGCTACATCCAGTACCTGTTCACACTAGGATGGGGCCGAGCATTGGGCAGGGAGGGTGTCCCTTAAGTCATTTCCGTCGTTGGCAACCCTTAGCATGTGAGCAGCCCCGAGAGCATTCGAATCTTTCCCCTTAAAGAAGCAGACTCCTAGGCATGGGCTCCTGCTGGCAAACATCCGGTGACTGGGGCTGTGAGCCTGGGAACTGATGAAGATGGAGCTCTGGGGTGCTCAGGGTAAGGCAGCTGGGCCCCGCGTGGTGCCCACTGGGACCCCACAGGGCTCAGAGCCCTGTGCACAGCAGAAGAGGCTGCTCTGAAATGCCACTCCAATGCTTCACGTGGCTTGAGCAAAGAGCAAAGAGGATGCAAGTCTGAGATTTCAGCTCAGATCAAGTCAGCCTTATCTGATTAGATAGGTCGTGTCTAGCATTTATTATTCATGACCATCATCATCATTGTAACATATAAAAGCATGCTTGTGTGTCCTAGATAAGTTACTGAATCTCCCCATGCCTCAATTTTTTCATTTGTAAACAGGGAAGAATAATATTTATCCCATAGCGTTGTTGTGATGATAAAATAATTTAGTTTAACCAATTACTGTATAACCACTGATTGCAAAACCTATCATTTGTCGATTGTTTGAAATACTTGATCTAAGCTTCACAGTGATATCTTAAAACAGGGGTTCTAAACAAGGGGTCAATGAGCTTGAATTAAAATAAAAAAAAACATTCTTGTGGGGACGTGTTGGTGCAAGTGTGATATATTTATTAAATGAAACACAGCATGGTGTGGACTTAGTAAGGGGTCCGTGGTTTTCACCTGACTGGCAAAGGGGTCCATGGGCCCCTTTCAGGGATGTTAAATTGCTTCTACAGCTAAGAAGTGGTCCCAGTAGGACGTGGACTTGGGTCCTTAGATACTAAGCCTCAGCTCTTTCAACTTCACTGCACCTCTGGACGGCATGATTCTGGTGACTTCTGGTGAGAACTGAACCTCAATCTCCACTTTCAGTGCCCCCACCCCCACTTTTTTTTAATGTTTTAAATACTTTCCTTCATTAACACATTTATTCAGACTAAAATATTATATCATAGATATTACTATTCACACATTTATTATATGATAAAAAGTGCAGAGAAAGTTAATCACTATAAGTTTACATATTCTATCACTAGAAGAGTAATAGCCTATTTCACTTTGTGTGTACATTTAAAATTCGGTCATTTTTCCAAAGCCAGTTCACTTTTATTCAACTACACTTGCATTACTTTTTAATTAAAATTGAGTTTTGTATTAAAAAAAAAACCACAAAAACATAATAGGCCTTTTTTTAATTCTCCGGGAGTGGCTCCCAGCTCACTGTCTCTGAAGTCGCATCGCTGACCATCTTGATCTGGCAAAAAGGAAGGAGGGTGAGAGGGGAGGCCCAGCCGGCTGGCTCTTCCTTCTCGTCTTGAAGAGCTTCCTCCTTGCAATGCCTTCTCTGCAGAGGAAGGACAATGAGCGATGAGCTTTCAGAAAGGCCCGGACTGTGGAAAAAGCTCTTGCCACAGTGGCAGCAGTAGAAATAGCCTCACATCAGAAAGAGCAGGAGGAGGGGATGGTGCAGGTGAAGGAGGAAGGGCCCAGCTTGAGAAGCATAACCTTGAAAATAATTGTAGTTCCCTAGTCCCCGTAGCCTAATGTGCTGTTCTACTAGCTGAATGGCCTCCCATTTGATTCATCTGAGAAACTTGACCCTATTCCACCAGGCTTTCTCCAGCCTGAGTCTCTCTCACTTATTTATAGAGAGCATATGGAGCCTTTTATTATTATTTTTTTCAGCTGTTTAGGAACTCAGATTTCTTTTTGCTTCTTGGTCCCCGGTGACCAAGGTCCCAAGGCAAAGGATTTTTCCTCCCGCCCTGCTGCCCAATCTATTAGTATGCTAGTGCTGGCGGGAGACAAGGGGCAGGGGGTCCTTTCCTTGATTGTCATATCATTTATGTGCTTGTGACTTCCAATGCTATTATCTTTGTTTAGCTCAAACGGAGAGCAGTTAGAGCTCCTGGTAATCTATCTGCGAATCAAAAAGCTATGGAGCCAGAGACAGCCTCCTCCCCGAGCCTTTATCTCTTACCACCATCATTTTCTCAGCTGGGAGCAGGCGACGACCCTGCTTCCGATATGCTGTTCAATGATTTTAGATGATTGATCTTTCTAAAGTGCTTTTCCGTTTCTTGCCACACAGACATGGATAGATTAAGCAATTATGGATTATTTCAATATCAGATGGCCCAAGACAATTAGTCAGAAGAGAAGCAAAGAAGTGGCCCTGCTGGCTTTTGGTGAAGGGGGGTTACAGGGGGAGATAACAGTGGGAGCAGGGAGAAGTGTGCCCACTGAGATGGAAAGAGGGAGGGGACAGAGCCCAGTTGATGGGCAATGAAAATATATATATATATTTATACATCAGCAGTGATTAGGATTTTTTTTTTTTTATTGGACTGTGGCATAAAGAACCCTCGCTATCTGTGATTCAAAGTAGCACCTCCGAATAGCATCCCTTTAAGGGATATTAGATTGCTGGTACTTCTTGGAGGGAAAAAAAGAAGTTACTAGAGGGAGAGAGGGAGACTGAGAAGTGTGTGCAATAAAAGACAATAGATTAGATAGTCTCTGAATGGATCCGGGCCTCTAAATCACTCCTGGGTCTGGCTGCCAGGGCCGAGCCTTCCCAAGCAGGGCCTTCATGTTTTATGGTGTCGGAAGCACTCTGGGGAGAGAGTTACAACCCTGCAGTCCGCGAGCGGCTATCTGTCATCCTGCATGTAAACAGGTATTCAAATCCTTCCTTGGTAACCTAACCCCGTCCCTGCCAAGGTCGCTGTTTGGATTGCGTGACTTTCAAACTCTTCTCTGGCACCGATGGCAGGAGCAGCCGGGCTGACAGCAGCCCAACTCATCAACCGGGCTGACAGGCCCAAAAATTAACTTCGATATTTTGTGTGGAATAATTCAGTGGCAATTGGGCCAGATGATGTTCTGTAACCTAAATTCAATTTCCATCACAGGGAAGCATCACAGAGCTAGTCACCCACTTGCCAAGAGCACCTAGCAATCTAGTGCGGACGTTTGGGTGTATGTACCGTGCACCCACCGTTTCTATTAATACGTGATGTATTAATATGTGCACGATATAGTTGTCGAGGCTTTCGATTGTCAAAGCAATGATTATCCAGGACCTGTCCTTTCCTCCTTCTCTGTGTTTAATTCTCTCCTTTCCCTTGGTGAGGGGCAGACGGGAGGGGAGGGGTGTTAGGGAGGGAGGGAAGTGTCATACGCTCCATTATGCGTTTTAGCAGTTCTCTAAAAAGCCCGGGAAAGAGGGGAGACATCGCTCCCATGTAAAGTTTGTGACTCTGGGATGACTTCTGTTCAATCCAGCTCAATTGCTTCTGTTGGGCAAGGCAGCGTAGGGGACCGTTTGCAGCCTGCGCGGACAAATGGGTCTAGGATCGAATCCTGGCTGCATTTCTTCCCAGGGGGGTGGCCTCGTCTGCACATTTCCTCTCCTTAAGCCTCAGCTTCTCAATTTGTAAGGAGGGGAAAGTCCTTTTCCGGCGCTGGCCCAGGGTGGGTGTGCAAGAGACGGAAGCTGTTGTCAGGAATTCAAAAGCAGGATGCTCTGAGTGCCGGATTCCCTCTTCAGCCTTGTCCCTCATCCCTTTGGGAAGGCTCCTCCTCCTGATTTACCCTCCAAGAGGCAGCCCCGGCTGCAGCCTGCCTCGCTGAGGGCTAGTGCTTCCCTTGAAGGAAGATGTGGTGTGTTTAGAGCAGGGACGCTTCCAAGTTAATCACAGAATCGTGACTATTAGCACTGAAGGCAGCTTGGAGATCAACTCCTCGCATGCAGGCCTTTTCCAGAATGAGCCTGGGGGGCAGCAAGCTGCCCACCACGTGGCTGCGGACCCCAGGTGACCCTCGGCACCTCCTGCTTGGCTCGATTTGCAGGATTCACAGTCCAGAGCCTCGGCCCCTGGTCGCACCCTGACCCCGGGGCCAGGCCATACAGCTGATTGCCTGACAATGGGAGTTTTAGATCAAAAGGCCCTTTTGGATGAAGTCTAAGCCACAGAGTGTTTGTGCCCAGTTCTGCTCGTTTGGATGCAGTGCTCCCATGAGTTTTGTGGCTATATTATAGTCTATATATGGACATACACACTGCACATGGAAAAACGTAAATCTTGGCTTTGGGAGATGGTGAGGTTGGTGGTGATGGTGGGGGTGGTTGGGGGGTGGGGTTGGCTCTAGGAGAAGGAAAGGTGAGGGAGATCAGGTGAGGGGGATGGTCCTGAGATACTGGCACAAACAGGCTCTCTCATGACTTCACATTGGCTCGCGATTCTCCTGGTGTCACTTTCCCTAACTATTTGGTTCTGGAAACTGAGAATCTGAGAGGTTTAGGAACTAGCTCAAAGTCACACAGCTAAGGAGTGGTGGAGCTGGGCTTTAAGCCAGTCTGTGACATCTAAGGCAGAGTCTGACTGAATTTAAATGCATCATCTTGCATTTGGGTCACCAATTAATGCCTCTTTCTGGTTAGGTCTAAAAGTGAAATGTGGGGCATCCAATGGGCCTTGGCAGTGCACGGAAGGCCGTTTGCCAAATATCTGGATCTTATTTGTTCCCTCTAGTCTCCCCAGGAAACACTCTTGCTCATTTAAAATACAGACGTGACCACGTTAGTTGGGGTCCATGTATTTTTTCTTTAAATGGAAACGCTATGTGCGTGATGTTTTCTTTTAAAAGGAAAGCCCTGGGAAGGTCTGCATCAGGTTATGAAATGATCCCAGGGTCCACTGCTGGCTCTAAGCAAGTTGAGTATACATCACCTCGTTTAATTCAGCAATATCATCAATGTCAGTGCGTATCCACCGGCTGTTGGCTATTGGTCATCCGGACCTGACACAAACTCAATAAATACTCTATAACCCCTGACAGCCGCTAGCAGATTAGCCTGAAATGAGCGATTGCCCAGCCAACACCTGCTGAACCAAATCAGCCGCGTGACGGATGGGCCTGTACTGAGCTCTGACCACGAGTGAGATCAGTGGAAGAATGATTTTATACTTTAAGAAAAGAATTAGAGATGGTGGTGGCTGGAGTGATTGGAAAGCTTTCAGAGGAGGCCGTTTTTCTTCTCTTTCTTCCTCTTCCACAGACAGGTCTCCTGCTGCAACTCTCCTCCCACATGGGAGCCCATTACACCTTCAGCCTCCTGGGCCCCCGGAGGAACAAGGGTGGGCTTGGGGAGGCAGGTAGGGCCGGAGTGGGGCTGCTTTGGGGCACATGGAGAGCACAGCGATGGGCCACACTGGTGAAGGCAGGGGACTCCCTCAGAGCCGTCCCTCTGGCTCCATGGAGAAGTGGGGCAGCCGTGCAGGGGTGGGGAAGAAGCAGAGGATGTGCCACATCATTGAAGAGAAGGCTGAGGTCAAGGGCCTGGTTGGGTCTTAGCTGGACTATAGACCTCTGGGCTTCTCCTTACCTTACAGCAACCATCAACTATCTCTTCTTTTTTTTTACAAAGATTTATTTATTTATCCCCGCCCCCCTTGCTGCTTGTGTTTTACTGTGTCCATTCGCTGTGTGTTTCTTCCGTGTCTGCTTATCTCCCCCTTGCTGTGAGGTCCTGCTGCATCAGCCCACTGCACCGCGCAGGCCGGCCTGCTCTCACAAGGAGGCCCCGGGAAGCGAACCCGGGGCCTCCCATGTGGTAAACGGGAGCTCTATCCATTGAGCCACACCAACTATCTCTTCTAAACCTAATAGGCGATGCCCAATTGTATTGTCTAGACTAGAACCCAGGCATGGTGAAGAAACAAAAAAATACAAACAAAACAGAAGAATTCTTTGGCACTTAATAGATGTGAAGTTGACATATGAGCCACCTGTTTTCATACATGTAAAATGGGGATAACGCAGTTCACTGATTCTTCTAGTTTCTCTAAAATCTACTTTTTAATTAAGCCAGACTTTGGTAATTAGAACATTTGTACTGGTCTCTTGTAGATTTTTTTTTTTTTTCCCAATCGGATAATAATCTGGCACTTTTCACATCAGTTTACATTGAAGGATGTAATTTTAAATTGACCTGTGAAACTCATTGCTATGTTTACAGAAAGGTGACTTTGAAGATGGCATTCATTAAATCCCAATGTCCTCTCCACGTGAATCTATGGGAGGCATTTCTGTCTGGTTTCAGTTCCAGGAATGGTAATGTTTATCTTAAACAACTGTTTAAATTTTAGGTTGTGGGCACTGAATTGTGTAAATGATCCCATTTCCTTCTCTGCATTGGTGACTCATAAACGTTGAACCAAATTGGTGGCCCATCTCTGACCAGGTGCTGAATGCCAAGATGTGTCTGTGTTTTGGTACTAATTTCGCTACTCATATATATACATTTTTTTGCCTCAATTCTCTTTTTGTTTGTTTGTTTGTTTTTTCATATTTATTGAAGTGTATCATTCATACATGAACATACATAAACAATAAGTGTATAGTAAAAGCTACAAAACAAACATGCATAACATCATACAGGGCTCCCATACATCAACCCACCACAAATACCTTGCATTGTTGTGCAACATTTGTAAAAAATTATGAAAGAGCATCCTCAAAGTATTACTACTGACTATAGTTCATATCTTACATTTGGTGTATTTTTCCCCAGCCCACCCTATTATTTTTTTTGTTCATAAACCATATAATTTACCTAAAGTGTACCAAATCAATGACATTTGGTATAATCACTGAGTTGTGCATTCATCACTTCAATCAATATTAGAGCATTTTCATTGCTCCAAACAACAACAAATAAACAAACCACTATCATACCCATTTGTTGGTGCTACTAATTACAAATCCTATGATGTGCTTTCACCATTTCTATTCATTTCCAAACTTTTCCAAGCAACTTTTTGCCAATTCTGAACAGATTAAATCTTAGCTCTCCTTTCTTTAACCACATTCTTTTCTCTGGTGACTTATATTCTAGCTATTAGCTCCATGAGTTTGCTTATTATATTTAGTTCATAACAGCAAAATCATAGAATTTTGTCCTTTTTTGCATGGCTTGCTTCACTCAACATAATGTCCTCCAGGTTCATCCATGTTGTTACATGCTTCACAACTTCATTTCTTCTTACAGAAGAATAATATTTCATCATGTGTATGTACCACAATTTGTTTATCCATTCATCAGTTGATGGACACCTGGGTTGTTTCCATCTTTTAGCAATTGTGAATAATGTCACTATGAGCATTGGTGTGCAGATGTCTGTTCGTGTCACTGCTCTCAGTTCTTCTGAGTTTATACCTAGTAGCAGTATTGCTGGGTCACATGGTAGATCTATATCTAACTTTGTTAGGAACCACTAAACAGACTTCCACAGTGGCTGTACCATTCTGCATTCCCACCAACACTGAATAAGCATTCCTTTCTCTCCACATCCTCTCCAACACTTGTAGTTTTCTCTTTTGTTAGTAGTGGCCATTCTAGTAGGTGTGAAATGATATCTCAATGTTGCTTTGATGTGCATTTCCATAATAGCCAGTGATGTTCAACATTTTTTCATATGTTTCTTTGACATTTGTATTTCTTCTTTAGAAAAATGTCTAATTGGTCTTTTGCCCATTTTTTAATCTGGTCATTTGTCTTTTTATTGTTGAGTTGTAGGTTTTCTTTATATATTATGGATATTAGACCCTTGCTGGATGTGTGATTTCCAAATATTTTCTCCCACTGAGTAGGTTGCCTTTATACCCTCTTCACAAAGTCCTTTGAGGTGCAGAAGTGTTTAATTTTGAGGCAGTCCCATTAACCTATTTTTTCTTTTGTTGCTTGTGCTTTGGATGTAAGGTTTAAGAGACCCTCACCTACTACAAGTTCTTGTAGATGTTACATTATCTTCTAAGAGTTTTATGGCCCTGGCTTTTATGTTTAGGTCTTTGATCCATTTTGAGTTGATTCTTGTATAGGAAGTGAGTTAAGGGTCCTGTTTCATTCTTTTGATTATGGATATCCAGTTCTCCCAGCACCATTTGTTGAAAAGGCTGTTCTGTCCCAGAAAAGGGAACTTGGCAGGCTTACCAAAAATCAATTGACCATAGAGATGAGGGTCTATTCCTGAACTCTCAATTTGATTCCATTGATCAATGTGCCTATCTTTATGCCAATACTATGCTGTTTTGACTACTGTAGCTTTATAATACACTTCAAGGTCAGGAAGCATGAGTTCTCCAACTTTGCTCTTCTTTTTAAGGATGTTTTTGGCTATTTGGGACTCCTTTCCCTTCCAAATAAATTTGGTAAATGATTTTTCTATTTCTATAAAGCAGGTTGTTTGAAATTTTGATTGGTATTGCATTGAAGCTATAAATCAATTTGGGTAGAATTGACATCTTCACAATATTTAGTCTTCCAATCTATGAACATGGAACCTCCTTCCATTTGTTTAGGTATTCTTTGATTTCTTTTAGCAATGTTTTGTAGTTTTCTGAATAAAGATCCTTTACATTCCTGGTTAAATTAATTCCTAGATATTTGGATCTTTTTGTTGCTATTATAAATGGAATTTTTTCTTGATTTCTTTCTCAGCTTGCTCATTATTAGTGTATAGAAGCACTACTGATTTTTCCATGTTGATCTTGTATCCTGCCACTTTGCTGAGCTCATTTATTAGCTCTAATAGCTTTGTTGTAGATATTTTCTAAATATAGGATCATGTCATCTGTGAATACTGAGAGTTTTACTTCCTCTTTTCCTGTTTGGATACCTTTTATTTGTTTATTTTTTCTTGCCTAATTGCTCTAGCACAATGTTAAGTAACAGTCGTGCCAGTAGGCATCCTTGTCTTGTTCCTGATCTTAGAGGGAAAACTTTCACTCTCTCCCCATTGAATATGATGTTGGTTGTGGGATTTTTCATATATGCCCTTTATTAAGTTAAGGAACTTTCCTTCTATACCTATCTTTTGAAGTGCTTTTATCAAAGAAGGGTGCTGGATTTTGTCAAATGCCTTTTCTGCATCAATCGAGAGAATCATGTGTGTTTTTTTTCTCTTCGATTTGTTAATGTGGTGCATTACATTAATTGATTTTCTTATGTTGAACCACTCTTGCATACCAGGAATAAAACCCACTTGATTGTGATGCACAATTGTTTTTATATGCTCTTGGATTCGATTTGCAAGTATTTTGTTGAGAATTTTTGCATCTATGTTCATTAGAGAGATTGGTCTGTAATTTTCTTTTCTTGCAGTATCTTTTTTTTTTTTTTTT